>VYXD01005449.1:116692-138653 GCA_013397195.1 Hylia prasina
CTTTTTTTGATGTGAAATTGTCAAAAAAATCAACAGGGCAAAATGTATACAGAAAATTAAAAATTAACTAGTAAGTTGTGCTCAAACCTTTGATATCACAGAATTTCTACAATATGTGTTGCATAACTAGTATCTTATATAAAGGATTCTATTACTATTCTATACAAAGTTATTCTTCAGTAATTAATAGAAAGTGCTAGTACTCTGGGGTTTTTAATTTTATTTCATAATTGACAGACTTTTCAATATGAGTTGATACTCATAAGCTTTCTTTTGACATAGGAACATGTTTGTCCTGTAGCATTCACATACTGAGATTATCAAAACCTAGATACTCCCTATTCAGCTGGTAGTTGGTACTTAGTGCAAGGTTTCAAATAATACAAAGACATGTATTCTTAATTTAAGATGATGCCATACTAATTTAATTAAGATAGTTTGCTAGGTAACTAGCATAAAACAATATGCTCCCAGCAGAGTCAAAGAAGATAGATCCTAACTAGCTGGTCTTTTTCATCGTATATTTAATTGTGTTTCTTAAAAAAAAAAAAAAAAAAAAAAAAAGTATTTTGTAATGAGCATTTTAAAGGACAACCAAAATAAATTGTACTGTGTCATAAGTTTGCTGATCATACAAAACTAGGAGGAGCTGTTGACTCCCTCAAAGGCAAAGAGACCTCAACAAATTAGAGGACTGAGAAATCACCATGTGAAGTTTAAGAGCAAGTGCTGGATTCTGCACCTGAGGTGGGGGGACCCTGGATGTATGGACAGACTGGGGAATGAATGGCTGGAGCACAGCACCATGGAAAGGGATCTGGGGTCAGTGGCAACTTGAACATAGAGTCAGCAGAGCCCTGGCAGCCGGGAGGGCCAACCCTGTCCTGGGGAGCATCAGGCACAGCATCACCAGCTGGGCAAGGGAGGGGATTGTCCTGCTCTGCTCTGCACTGGGGCAGCCTCACCTCTAACATTGTGTCCAATTTTGGATATATAAGAAAGATATTAAGCTGTTAGAGAGCATCCAAATTAGAGCAACAAAGATTGTGAGGAGCCTTGAGGGGAAGCCTTATGAGGGGTGGCTGAGGTCACTTGGTCTGTTAGCCCAGAGGAGACCAAGACCTCAGAGGATTCTGCAACTTCCTCACAAGGGGAAGAAAAGGAGTAAGCATCAATCTCTTCTCTCTGATGAGCAGTGATAGTGCCTAAGGAAATATTATTATGCTGTGTCTGGGGAGATCAAGTTGGATTTTAGAAAAAAATTCATCACCCAGAGGGTGGTTGGGCGCTGAACAAGCTCCCGAGGTCATGGCACCAAGCCTGCCAAAGTTTATGAAACTTTCTTTCATGCTGTGTTGACTTCTGAACCTGTGTATCCCAACTTCTTAAACTCTGGAATGCTGGATGCAACAAAGTTCATGTCATACTGTAATTTTTTATTGCCCTAGACATTTTTGAATTATAAAAGTTTTGTTTCGCTGTGATGTGGAGTGTGATTTTTTTTTTTTTGTAGATCTCCTGTCTAACACATCTATCCAGTACAAAGACAGTAAGTGCCAAAAAAAAGAACAAGTGTTGCTGAATCTTTTTCTATATATTGAGCTCCACAGGGGACAGTGAATGTGCATTTTTCCTTCCACAACTGCACAAAGACAGAACTAGAACTGAAATAAAATGGTCCAAAGTGTGTTTTACCTGCTGCCTCTGGCTTGATGATAGGTATGTTTCTCACTAGTTTTGTCCTCAGAGACTGTCACAGAAAACAGAATTTCAGCATGATTTATTATGGCTTGATGAAACACTGAAAAATTGATGAAGGAAATGCAACTACAAATATAATTTGTGCTCATAATGTTCTTACTATAAATATTGTTAATGCTAGTAGAAATGCAATTATTAGAAAAAATATTCTCAACACTTTCCATACAATGTGAAAATAGCATTAAGATGTATTTTCAAAGCAATATTAAAAAACAGCAGTTATTCCTTATTGTGCTGTTTTTGGCTGGGATAGAGTTAATTTTCTTCGTGTTAGCTTGTGTGGGGCTGTGTTTTGGATTTGTGCTAAAACCAGTGTTGACAGTACAGGAATGTTTAAGTCCCTGCTGGAAGTACATTGTGTGTGTTCCCATCTCTGATCTTGTCTCCTGGGTGGGATCTGCACTGCAAATACCTTTGCTCCTGGATGGACCCCTCATACCTTGGTCCTAGATTGTCATGTATTACCATAGGTATCATATTGCATAATGTATGCTACATATGTCTGTGCTTCTGTTCTATATTATCCCATCCCATCCTGTTCTCTGAGCTCACTGTGAGTCAAAGGAAGAAGAAACTATTAATTATCTGAAATTCCAGGGTTTTCCCAGCTCCAAAAACACTTTCAAGGACACATATCACAAAGATTACAAGTGGAAACTTATTTTATTTTATTTTAATTTTATTTTATTTTAATTTTATTTTATTTAATTTTATTTTTCTGAATCTGTTTCAGAGCTGATGCTCATTAGCATTAACACAAGGTGATGTAGCCAAGAGCAGGCTGATTCATTCTTCAGTTTTGCTTGGAAAAAATATCTCTTGCAGTCTGACAAAGGCAAGTCACAGAGCAACAAAATGCAGCAGCAGAAAGGCAAGACCAATTGGTCCCATTTCCCAAAAGGTGGAAACTTGAAGAATGATGACCAGGACTGACCACAGCGAGACTGTGTGGTTCTCTGGAGTGTTTTTCAAAGTATGACACATGCTGGTGACAAGCCGACTTTTTGCCTTCAAAAACTTGCTCTGCCAGTGTGTCTCGGCCAGTGATGCATGAGAAGCACTGTCATGCCTGCTCCGTGCTTGTACTGCATGCAGAGAGAGCTGAAGAGTGGCAGCTCCTGATGGTGCAGCAAGCCTGGAGCCCATCCAAGCACAGGCTGCTTTGCATGAGTAAGAACACCTGGGAAATGGAGCCAAAGGAAGTGCAGAGCTTGCTCCCACTACAAAAGGCTGAGATACAGCTTTCTTCTTGTCTCATGGATGCCATGAAATCCAGGTTATGAAGTAAACAAGGAAACTTATTTCTTGAACTATAGTTTTCTGCAATCTAAATTCAGAAGATCTGAGCAAGGACTTCACTGTTACCTATTTTTATAACATCACATTGTGAAGGGTGGAGCCCTGTGATGTGTTTAAGGACGCCATCAACCAGCAGTAGCCTGCCAGAGTCCAGTTCCACATGGCCATGACCCACAGATCCAGCCCTCCACTGGCTGGGTGAGCGCCCACTGTGTGGGCAGACTCTGAACATGCCACTGCTAATGTCAGTCTAGTCACTTTAAAAATGGGTGTTTCCCCTTAGGAAAGAAAATAACCACAGCTGACTTAGCGAGCTTCCATTTGGAAGTTTAATTGGGAAAAGTGCCAAATCAGCCAAAACACTGAAAAATCTACAACAGATGAAACAGTGGTGGTCAGTGTGATGCAGTTAGTGAGAATGTTCTTTGTTCTCCAGAAGTGTGCATAGGGGTTGCTAACTTTTAAAGAAATTATGCAGGCATTTAGTGAAGAGTAAGGTTCTCATTGATAATACTGATGTGGGTAAGGAGGTAGCTGGCAAGATGGTCACCTGGCACTGAAAGGCATCTGCTTTTCTGTAAGAGTCCCTATGCACCCTTAAGATATCTTCAAAAAAGGACAGAAAATTTTGGTTTTTATACCTGGCACGGCTTGAGAATCTTGGTGTGATGAAATTAACTGATGGTGCCTTTAAGATACAGAGGAATTCTTTTGTTTCTTTTTATTTTAATTAATAAAAGTAAATAAAACAATCTTCTAGCACATACATGGTAATACGTTTTCAAAACGGATTCATTAAATGGAGAAAGTAATCAAACTATGTCTATTCAGTTAAAGATTCTCAACATTTCAATGCAAGATGAGTGTGATGAGATGGGCCCTTGCATGTGTCCAAACACTGATCTGATATATCAGCAGGTACAGCCAGGCTAGAGATTAACTCATTTGCCATGAGTAGCCACTATCCAGAGGGCTTTGAGAAAAAAGACCATCTTTAAGCAGCAAGGATTTCAAACAACCTGGAATTTATGAGCTAAAACATATGCTTTGGAAATGAAGTCCTAGCCAGTGTGTTTTAAGACCGTGCTTTGCTCTCTGCAGAGGCAAATGAATTCTGACATAGCACATGCTGGAACAGTTGTAGCTGTACTAATTGCATTCCCATACTATAGGGAGTGAAATCTCACACACTGCACCCCACAAAAAAAAAAAAAGGATGTTAAGGTACTTGAACACATCCAAATGAGCATTACTAAACTTGTGGAGGGGCTGGAAAGCACATCTTCTGTGAAGTGACTGAGGACACTGGGTTTGCCCAACTTGTAGAGGACAAGGCTGAAAGGTGACCTGATTGCTCCCTACAACTTCCTTAGGAAGGGAAGTGGAGAGGGAGATGCTGAGCCAAGGGTACCCAGTGACAGGACACCAGTGAATGTTTCAAAGGAGCTCCAGGGCAGGTTCAGATGAAAGTGTTGGTAACTTAGGAATGTCTTCATTATGGTTGAGCAGTGCTTACACAGCACCAAAGCCTTTTCTGCTTCTCACCCCATCCCACCAGCCAGGAGGCTGGGAGTGCACAAGAAGATGGGAGGAGATACAGCCAGGACAGCTGAGCCCAACTGACCAAATGGGTATTCCATAACATACGGCATCATGCTCAGCATATCAAGCTGAGGAAAGAAGGAAGGGTGGGACATTCAGAGTGCTGGTGTTTGTCTTACCAAGCCACTGTTACTCATGATGGACCTCTGCTGTCTTGGGGATGGCTGAACACTGCCTGCCCATGGGATGTGGTGAATGAATTCCTTGCTTTTGTGTATGGCTTTTGCTTTACCTCTTAAACTGTCTTTATCTTAGTCTGTGAGCTTTCTCACTTTTACCCTTCCAATTATCTCCCCCACCCCACTATTGAGGGTGCAGCTGTGTGGGGCTAAATTGCCATTTGTGGTTAAACCATAACACCTATCAAAGTTTTCAGTTTTAAATTCTTAAATTGCTCTTAAATTTTCACATAACAGTGTTAGCTATGGAGATTTTTATGTTTCAGCATATGCCTAAAAATATTGGAGTTTTACTACAATCAATATTTTTTGGAACAATTTGTCTGCTGTTACACAACCTGATAGGCTAAGTTCACAGTTTAGAATTCAGATGATATCCTATGTAAGAACAGTAGCTGTGGGTAACGTTGCTAATTGAGCACAAAAAAATGTGTTTCAGAAGGGCATACCTTTGTGGCAGAAGGCAAAGTGAGTTCAACAGAGTTTTCTTTAGTATCTATTTAATGATACCTCTTTTCTCTGTTCTTGAACAGAAATTGGTTGATATGTTCCTTTAACAGAAGTAATCACTGGGAATGCAAAGAAATCTACTAGTTCTCAGATGGCAGAGAAGTTTGTGGTTCCACTGACTTTTAATTAAAAATAAATAAAATATTATATCAGGTAATGAATGCTAGCAGAGTGTGAGCTTTTGCGGAGTTTAAGGAACAACATCTAAAATACTAAAGAGGCTCCTATTCACTAGTCATTGGAATTGTATAATTGTCTTTATAAGGTTAAACAAAGGAACAATGTAATAGAATACAGACATATTTGTTCTGAAATCTGTCGCAAAATAAAGAAATATTATGCTGTTAAAGGTAAAATATTACTGAGCTAAAGGTAAAATGTCTGTCCCTTGCAATACCTGAGCTTTTTAGATGGGTTGCAGTTACAGCAATGATCTAATGAAATGTGTGAATTTCTTTAAGGAGATGGAACAATGTTGAAAAACTCTCCTGGAGAATCTCAGAGAGCCAAACAATCAAATTAATACTTTTTTTCTGTTTTTCTTTTGTATGTGGGATGGATTCTACCTGCTGATGTTAAAGTGATTATAATAACTAGGCATTTTAGAGCTCTTTCATCATTAATACCCTGAGGGAAGAATCAAATTCACTCCTTTCCTAAAAGTATCACTTACTAAACAGACCAGTGTTATTGCTAGAATGGAACCAGAATTCCATTCTGAAGCCTTAAGAATAACAATGTGGGCTTTTTAATGAGATTTATCAGCTAATTACACAAATTAATTGAAATATGCCCACAAAACTTTATGGTCTGTACTGGCAAAAGGACTGCTTCCACAAGCAGCTGTGTAGGTCAACATTTAAGGTTTCTGTGTGTACATACATAAATACATAGCTGTAGGTATATATCCTTGAGAGAAGATATTTATGTAAGATCCATTTGATCATTCCTCATAAATTACTACTTAGGTCCAAGGATTTTATTTATTTTATTTATTTGTACCTGCTTCATTTTAGCACACTGCAACAACAGTGCAAGACATATGCCTTTTTAAAAAAAAATACACAATACCCCATACCATAGCATGCCATCTAAAATGCAGAGCAATAGGTCATTTCTCATCACCTGTTGTTATGACTTCAGTAGTTTACTTTTTCATCATCTTTCTCATGTAAGTAAACAAGTTATCTTTGTCTTACAGAATAGAGTGAATTTTGCTTGACACAGTAGATGAAGTTCATAAACTGAAAGCAGAGAAAAATACACAAATATTATTCAAGTTCATATGCTTAATATCTTTCTGTTATTGTGAATCACGTTGCTCATCTTGTGATTGTACCTAAAGGCCTCATCAAAATCATACAAATGTCCCTGGTCTTAGAGCAGGAAAACTCCCAATTTTGGGTTTTTTTGGTTATTGGTTTTTATTCAAAAACTGACTGCAATTGGAGAAGATACATCAAAGAAATGGTTGCTAAACTTTAGGAAACTAAAAACTTAATTTTTAGGCTGATAAAGATTTTGTTTAACTTTTTAGAGTTCAATAAAGAGGTAAGGATGTCATAGAGCTGTTCAGGTTTATTTAACAGGATCAAAAGAAAAAGCAAAGGAAAATTAAACTGGAGAATGAAAACAGAAAAGACCACAAAAAAGCAGAAAACGGAAACATAAAACCATTGCATAGTACACAACAATCGACATTCCCTTTCCTTTCTAGAATGGACTTTCCCATGTTATACACATGAAAAGAATTAATTTCAGGTCCAAATCTGGTAAGTACATTGCCAGTTCTGAGCTAATAAAAACATTATTATGTCCAATTATGCTTACAGGTTTTAGGGTTTTTTTTAAACTGTAAAATATTGTATTTCTCTTGTAAAACATCATCTGTATCTTCAGTAACATCCTGTGACTTTATAAATGCAGGAGGTGTAGAAGATTTTTGTTGGGCAGACAACATACTTGCTTTGATTTGATAAATTTCTCATGTGTGGGGTTTTTGCCTTNCTTGTGTGGGGTTTTTTCTTTTTTTTTTTTTTTTTTTTTTTTACATAATTAGGTGCTACAAAGGCCATACTTTCATCTTTGGAAAGTGTTTAAAAAGAAGTAACATCTAAGTTCCCAAAGCCTTTAAGTGCAAAGTATTTCTTCAATGAGGAATTTCATCTAGGAGCTCAAAGACTTCCTGTTGCAGATTTTTGCTGTTCAACTTAAAATTATGAATCACTCATCAAAAATCTGGAATATAAAGTGATCCTTTAAAATAGTTTGAAGATGCTTTTTGAATATTTTTGACATCCACTTGATTTATTTTTCTGACTCAGATAAACTGCCAACTGACTTCTTTTCTTTCTCTGGAAAGTACAAACACAGAGATTGACAAAGTTAGAGGAAAGAAAATATCAATTAGCATACTGAATATGGGCAGCCCAGCCAAATGTGTATTTTCTAGGAGTGCTTCTTTGATAGATCAATATATTTTTATCTGGAAATATTCTAGATGGATACCTAATGAAGTTATCCTCTGGGCTCATAGTACTGTTAGCTGAAGCATGACAGAATGCTTGTAAGGAATGCATAGATTATATTCTTAATTGTTATCAGACATAAATCATAGAGCCATCAATATGACTTTTTATCAAACGGGTGTTTCTTTTTATTGAAGTTGGTTTAACTAAAGAAGTTTGCCTCATAATAGCTTGCATTTTTTTCAAAAGTTACTGGATATGATACAAATTTCACTGAAATATTTCAAGTCTTTAAATAAAACCGAGATATATCTGATTTCCTTGCACACATTCAGCATGTGAAACTAATCAACTGATTGCTTACTTTTCTTCTTGCATATGTAATTTGTGTAGGTCAGGTGTTGTTTCATATCAGATACACTAAATTGTACACAAGTATATGCATACATGCATTCTAGTAAAAGAAGAACATCTACTTCATAAAAAATCAAGAGGAACATTATTTTTTTCTTTCTGGAGAACCACAAAACTTCCTGAATAGGGATCTCTTCAACCAGTTTATTATCTATTTCTTTTCTGCTGTAACATGGTTAATTCAACAGCCCTCTTAAAGACTCTATGGAAATATACCTCCTTTCTCTTTTCTTGAAGCCTTGCTGAGCCAGATCTTAATAGTTTATGAAAGCAGTAGACCAACCTGAGTAAAAAAGACTATCATAAATTATTGTTTGTTTAAAGTACTTTAAAACTAACCAATAACTTTTAAATTAAAAGATGATCGTCTAGTCCATGAGGATATGAGCCATACTGCTAATAAGACTGATGGGACACAGTGTAATTGTAGGGACAACCTTTAAATAAATAACTTATTTTTCAGAAATCCAGGCAACAGTACTGTAATTAGATGTCCAGAAGCTCTAAGGATATTAAAAATTTAAGCATGGAACCAGCTACCTTTGCAGTGTCTTTTTGCTAGCAGCCTGGTCTGTGAATTGAATCAATATACAGTCTCTGTATTAAGACTTTTAAGTACACCTATAATTTTACTTTTTATCAAGGTTAATAGTTCTATTAAAAAAAAGGTTTGCTAAGTAGAAGAGAATAAATTATGTGCAGAGAAAAAAAAAAACCACTCCTGTAATCTGTGTTTGAGGATTATTTGCTTAAATAGCCTGATTTCACTGAATGTCTTTTCTTCCATCTTTCTGAACAGTTCAGGTGAGCAAATTCATACTCCACGTGCTATGGATTAATTATTCCCTGTTCATCATTATTGCTTCATCTTTGGGTAGTTTGGCTAATCAATTTGTTATGTGTACTATATGAATAACTGAAACTTTTAAGAAAAGTTATTAATTTGTGGAAATAATATAGAATATAAAAATTCAAAAGAAGTAAATACCATATTCCTATGGACATTAATATTAGGATTTTTTTTCCTTAGTACAACCTCTCAACAGATAAATTTTTGAAATACTAAAAAATTGCAGGACTTCTAAATACACAGAAAATGATAAAATATTTGAGATGGCTTTCTTGTTGTTTATAAAATATTATCCTTGATGATTTGTTTTAATTTATTACTGAACAATTTCTTCCAAGCATAGAACTTGCTTTTTGTGCAAGCTGTATACATATATATATATGTACTAAAGATTCTATTTACACTTAAAGATTTTTTTTTCCCAAGGCATCTGTTTTGAAGAAACCCAATGCAAAATCTCTTAGACAACTTTCAGAATCTGTTCCTCAGAGTACCTGTAAATTGTTTTCATTTGACAGGCCCATGTATGTACCAATATTATAGTCGTTCTCTGTTTCACAAAATGATGAATTCTGTCATCAGCTAAGTAGCATTTGTGTTGTACTGAGTGATCTTGTTCAGCTCAATAGGACATGTAAATATGTGCTCAGCTTTCTGCTGAAACTAGTGTATATCATGAGTGTCAATGAAATCAATTTAGTTGAATGGCATTAGGGATAGACAATTCACTACATTCCAGTTATTCAGAAATAATTTCAAACCCCAGTTCCCAACTTCTGAAAAAATACATCCCTTTAATATCACATAGTTAGTGCCTTACTTGTACATCATCAATCTCTCTGTAGAATCTTTAGAGGTCTATCTTGGTATTTAATGCAAAGATATGTGATGACAATATTTAGGTGTGCAGGTGTTTTATGTAATCACACAATTATGTATTTTGTCACAGTTCTTGAAAATATTACAGGATTTTATAAGGGGGACAGCTAACAATTTTCGGTTCCTTTATTCAGTGTGATGCCTGAGAAACAACGTCTATAAAATGACACTTGTCTTTACATAAGTCTCTTGACACTGGAAGGCAAGGCAGTTTTCCAAAGCATCAATTTGATTTCAAAACTCTAGACTTTCTTTTAAATAATTTACTTTATTATATAACAAATCATGGCTACATCCAGTATCTAAAGTATAAAATAATCTAAATTTTAAATATTCAATTGAGCTCTGAAAGCTCTCAGGTTTATTAAGTGGCACTCTGCTGCTATGGATTTTTTTATTGGTCATTGTCCAGAGCAATGGAAAAACATAATTTATATTTAGTTAACTCTTTATCTTGAAGGCGTTGATGTTAGATTTCATTGCATCTCAGCACAGCAAGAAAAACTTATTATCTACATGTTGTACACTTGTTCTTTTGCTCTAGTAACATAGGTTTCATGTCTCATATTATGCTTTCTTCAATATGAGCCGGAGTACACTTCCATTAAGTAGATGAACATTTACTGAGCTGTATGTAAGTATTCATTGTACAATGGAAAAGAAAATAACATGGCATTAATGCATCCTCAGCCTATTGCTATCATCCTGAAAGGAGACACAGTCATAATAAACACAGGAGATTAAGTGAAGATTAACAAGACCTTTAACTGCCTGGAAAAGCTGGCTGTAGGAGAGAACAGTTGTTCTTTGATTACAGTCTTCAGAGAAGCAGTTGTCTGAACTCATACATGGCTTGATTATCATTAGAACCATATTTTTATGTGCTGTATGCATTCTTACCATCTTCAATTTACTTTAGAAACTCCTATTTTAGTCTATGGAATCTCACAAGGGAATGAAGATATTCTTATTCAAGTTGAAGGATTTGAAAGGTACTTAATTCAGGAACAATGTAATATTGCTTACAAGTCCATATTCTGACTCCTTTGTCTGTATAAGGAATTTAGGAATAAAAACCTGATTATTCCGATGATTGTAAGATCCTGGACTAAAAATGAAAGTAGAGTAGAAAATTTTATTATTTTAAAAGAAACATGGCAAAATTAAAAGTTAATTGGTATGCCTAGACTGATTAATATCTGTGTTATTTTATTACTATGACATCTGAAAATTTATATTGGATTTACCAGATGCAACTGGTAAAAGTAATGGAAGATATATTTTCATATAGTTTCACCACTAACTGCATTCATAATCTGCTTTTAAGCAGGATATATAACAAGATCGTGTTAACTCCAAAAGTAGGAAACCAGGAAAAAATGAGGACAGGAAAAAAAAGTAAATAGTATGATCATATTCCTATATTTGTTGAAAACTTTTCATTTTACAAATATATTGGGAAAGCTATTCATTGGTGTCTATCTTTGCTATTGAACTGACAAGCTGTATTTAGACTGATGTTTATAGTCAGTATTGAAATCAAAAGTATGTATTGATGATTGTACTGGTTTTAAAAACTCACTGCAGAAAAGTGCTCAAGCCCCACCCCTGGGAGGAAACCAAAGAAAACAACACTGTTAAAAATGTTAGAGTCATAATTCTACTGAAGCAAAATTCACAAATAATACAGAGAAAAATGGTTTACCTACAAAACCAGCAAAGGCAAAACCTCACTTGGGCCCCACCTCTCAGGCAAAACCAAAATTGCCCTGTGGTTGGGAGATCAGAGAAGGCTTTTCGGTCTGAAGGGATTTAGCAGCCGAGGTGCTGGTGTAAGGCACAGTGCTCAGGGGCCAGCAGAAGCAGTGGGGGTGTCAGGTGGGCACAGCTCCCCCAGCACCACGGTGGTTCAGCAGCCACTTCTCCTCAACCCAGCCAGCAAAGAGCAGCCACCCTTCTGCCTCTGCCTGCTGCCCCAAAGAGACAGTCCATCAAGGTAACTTAGATGGGTGTGGAATGCACAGTTTGGTCACCCCCACACAGTGCCAAAGTTTGCCTCCTATCCCTCTGGACAATGATGAAGAGAACTGAGGATGCATTTCACAAATGCAGGTTTGAAGAATGAATTTAGAAACATTTCTGAAAGTGATTTCCTTCACTGAAGCTGATGTTGTTGTAGAAATTACATGTATCACAAGGCAATCTTCAAAGAAACTGCAAATAATGTATAAATATCTCAAGGTACAGAAAATTCTGGTGAGTTTTTGGTGTTGTGTTTTTGAAGTTTTGTGGGTTTTTAACCTGCTAGAGAGAAGTATAAAAGGAATCATAGCTTGAGACTATAAAATCTATTGAAATTAGAAATAAAAGGTATATTTCTTGACAAAGGGAAGATGCAATTAAAACAAGTAGAAAATGGTGTGGAGCCCCAGTCCTCACTCGGCTAGTTGATTTAAAAGGGTCTTGAGGGACCTTGGTGTCTTGGGAAGGCTGACCTGGAAGAGAGACTAGACAGTGCTAAGAAAATAAAGTAGATATTTATTGAATGGCCTTTAAGGATACACCTTGGGCAGGACAAGAGCCTGGCCAGGGCTACACCCAGGGTGGACCAAGAATGGTCACAAAATGTCAGACCAGTGAGACCGGTCATGAGGTCTCACACTTTTATAAGTTTTGGTCCATTTGCATATTGGGGTTTAACTGTCCATTACAACTCCAGATTAGGAAGTCCCATCCTTCTTGTTTTCTCTCTTCAGCCCACCATTGTTTATGCTTTTGGGCCTGAAACTGGTACCTGTTGTCCTTGATCTTCAGCAGGAAACGGATTTGTTTTGTCTACCTACTCTGTGAAGAGAGCTTACTAACACTTGATATGAGAACTCAGAATCCCTAGGCAGCACAGAATCTGAAAACCATGAAAGCTAAAACTTAAGGCATCACCCTGAGGTGGGTGCATGGGAGAAATGCAACAACATTCTCAGGAGGTTAAAAAAACAAACTTTACTGGCTAATTTCAGAAGATCAGAAATTTGGCAAAACTTAAAAAAACCCCCATTCAATCAAAATAAAGTATTTTACTGAGAATAGACTTAGCAAACTTTACTCATCCAACCATAAATTACCCATATTTCAAGAAGAGGGAATTAGGAATAGGAAAGAAGAAAAGGAGAGAAAGAGGGGGAAACCAAGAAACAGCTGGTGTCTTGGATTCTGGTGTGGTTTCAACTGCCATAAAATCCAAGGACAATAGGGATGCAACCATGTGTGTCTCCAGGCAATGAGTTTTATCTGCTCTGACCTCTTGTTGCTACCCCCACCCAGGTGGGCTTCCAGACATGGGACCACTCTGGGGAACAACTGGGGCTGCAGGGGTGGGGTGGGGCATTGCTGCCCATGTGCTGGTGAATGACAGCTGTTCTGGGCTGGACTAGAGGCTCCAGGGGGATGGGATGTGGAGCAGTGCATGTCCTACTTCCACAGAACTTGCACTGCATCCCCCCAACACTTCAGTTATTTAGAGCCAGTAATAATTTTGTCCAGTCTCTCACAAATGGTAAAGCTTCCTCTTTCTGACTCTGAATAAAGACTGGAATTTTTTTTTTTTAAAGAGATGATTTATCATTATGCAATCACTGAGATCAATAAAAATTACCTTTTACAGAAGTCAAGCTGATAGTCTAAGAGCTTTGTCTGGATCAATCCAGACTGAGTTACAGCCTTCCAACAAGTCAGCAGACAGATGCTATATCACTGCAATGGGCTACGTGTCATCTTAACCTTGCCAAAAGATAAGGCAAAATTTATACGCCCATGAAATTACTTTAAACTAATGCATTTTATCTCAGAAGGTGGGGTGAGCTAACTGTGCACATATGGACTATTGTAACTCACCTCATGAACAGTGACTTGTAAAGCTGCTGTAAATCATTAGCAGAGTTGTGCCCCTGTGCTTCCATGAACAGGAAATACTCCATACTTAAAAGTTTTTACAGATTGGCCCTCCATGGGTAGTAGCATTTTTATGAGATGTGATGGATCTGTAATTCTGGTGGGAATAGGTGCTTTTTTAAAATAGGAACACAAATCAGTTTTGAGCCCCTCACTACAAGAAAGATATTGAGGGGCTGAAGTGTGTCCGAAGAAGGGCAACAAAGCTGGTGAAGGGTCTGGAGCAGTCAGATGAGGAGCTGCTGGTGAAGCTGGGATTGTTTCCTCTGGAGAAAAGAAGACACAGGAGATCTTATCTCTACAACTCCCTGAAAGATGGTTGCAGGCTGGTGGGGATCAGTCTCTTCTCCCAAATAATAAGCAATAAGAGAAGAAATGCCCTCAAGTTATACTGGGGGGTGTGGTTAATTTGGATATTTGGAAAAAATTCTCAACTGAAAGGATTGTCAAACATTGGAAGAGGCAGCACAGGGAAGTGGTTGAACCACCACCCTTGGATGTATTTAAAGATGTGTAGATGTGGTGTTTAAGGACATGGTTTAGAGGTGGACTTGGAGTACTTGTATACATAAATGTTTGGACTCAAAGATGTTAGAAGCCATTTCCAACCTAAGCAATTCCATGATTTTATAATTCTAAGTGCAAATGAATGTAGGTCTGTATTAAGTTACAGGATCAGTTTTTGTGAAAAGCATATGATTTATATATGGTAATAATGCTATGCATTTGATACAATTTGATACTTTAAGACCTTTGATAAAATAATTTATTTTTTAAATCCACTCTTAAGTCTACTCATTGTGAACTTCTAGAAAACAATCTCTCTCTTACAAGATGACCTCAAGGGTAAACAAAATTACTGAAAAGGTTTGATCAGAAAGGCCTTAAAATTCAAGAATACTACAAGGCACTACAATGAAAATATTTTCCAACAGTGCAAAATGTTTAAGAGTTCAAAACTATAAGCTAAACCAATGATTTATATTACCACAGACAGATGATTACAAATTCAGGCTGAACAGACAACCTGTTAAAAAACAAAGATCCTATTTACATTTACACTGGTTCATAATGCTGCATGAAGTAACAAGGTTTTAAAAAAGAAACTAAAGAATGTTTATATTGTTCATAAACAAAGCGTTGTCTAAAGAGTGCTACAGAGTGTGTCTGTGCATTTGTTCCTGCAAATTAAAACTTGAAAATAAAAATATATTATCTCTACTTCTCTCAAGCTATACAGTGATTCATCAAATGTTTTTCAGAAGAAGCTGTTATTCTCATACAATAACTGGCATCTGTGTCACCCTTTCTTGTTGAACAAAGGAAGTCGACAACCTGTATACGTTCTCTTAGATGTGTTTCTTCCAAAACAAGGCTGAAACACCTACCAGCATGTCTGTGTGAGAGGCTAAAAGTAGTGACACCTGCTCTGCAGATAAACATCAGTCTTCAGAGCTCTCACTGCAGTATCTGCTGATGCTCTGCAGTTTTATATAACCCATTTTCTTATTTTCCATATGGCCAACAACCTTGAATGAAAACAGGATCTTATCTGCTTATTGTCTCTACTTGAATTAATAATCTTCTGTTTGTCATATCTCAAATTATTGCTATGAAAATGCTTATGATTTCACAGAAGGTCGTGTTAAAAAATAAGATGTAAATGCTTCTAATCAAAGATACTCTTCATGCAAATGAAGCTCTAATTAGAAGAGGAAACAATCTGTTTTAGCAGACCACCATGAGAAGAGCTGCTCAGCATTAAATATAGTTTGATAAAGACATTAGCTTGCAAAAAGATACTGGAGTAAGTAAAAGTAATTGAGTACTTATTCTGTTTTTTAGGACATAATCCTAGAATATTCAATCCACAGACTGAATTTAGGAATGGGATTTAGGGTTTAATATAGCTCGAATCAGAATAATTTTTGCTGTTACGGCCTTTACAAAAATAAATCTTTTATTTTCTTACATGTATTGAAAGCTGCTTCATTGAAATGGGGAATTCATGGTAGATTATTAGAGTTTAGTCTATTTGCATACAGAATTCTATTGTGCAGTCTAAAAAAATTGTCTTGAAATGCTGAAGGCTATTACACCAGGGATCCAAGAGTAACTGTCATACTGCATATAAAATATAATTTAGAATAATTATTAGTTTGCATATTTTTTATTTTCCATTTAAAGTCTCTTCTGTTGTCTGAAAAATTAGTATTTTGCAGTAGGGATTCTTCATTTGTTTCTAACTAAAGATGGGGGTGGGTTCAGCTCTGTTCCTTCAGAACCATTCGAACCCATCATTCTGAGAAGCTTGCAGGCATGCATTTATCATTAGAGTTGGTAGACACAAGTATTATAAGCAGACACTGGTATAATAATAAAATGTACTCCATTAGGCAATACAAGTTTGTCAAAACAGAAGGTCTCCAGAGAAGCAGACTGATTTTATGTAAAATGTAACCAAGACAAATATTTAATTTCAGAACAAAAAATTCAAGATCATGAAACAGTGAAGCTAAAGAAAACCTTGGAATAACTTAATATGTTTTCATAACTGAAACATTCAGATCAAGTCTTCCCATAATTTTGTCTTCTCACATTAAAGGTATTCATGAAATACCTTTTGCTTGCTTTGACCCTTTGGATACTGGTTTGTCTTGCTTTTCTCAGTCTTTTTTCCTCATCAATAGAATGCAATCACTAGATGAAGGAGAGAAACCCATAGCTCACAGGATATAATGTGGCTGGGTTATGGAGTTTAGGTATATCCTGTTCAACTGAATGGGGCAAAGCAAGTATTTGAAATTATGACAGCTGTTTCCTACATTGGTTTGAGAGTTTCCTTATTCAAACCAGGCAAAACAGGGTTGTGAATGAAGTTATAGTCACAAACTGACTGCAGCTTTATAGGATAGTGCTGATTCAGAAGTATAGACAGTTCGAATAGAAACAGAACTAAATAAATGACCTTGATGTAGCCAAGAAACCACCTCAAAAATGCAAAAGCAGACTCAAAACTCTCCACTGAAACTGTGCTATAAGTTTGGCATGTTCAATTTATTTTATAGTTGGGATAGAAGAAAATTAAATTCATGTCTTTAAGCACAAAAGAAGTTCAAAGAATAAAAAATAATATAATGCATTGTGCATATTCCGGTTATGAGAAAAACCCAGATATATGATGATTAGATATTATTTATCATTTATGAAGTGCATGGTATAGTATGGAAAATTTTGTTTAAAATCTTATATTATGAGAAGACTACTTGAATCTAAGCTTGTTACCCATTAAAATACACCTGCATACTACAGCTCCTTTAACTAATAATTATAATGAAGAAATGTTATCTAACCTTTAATATAATGTTTTGCTATAAAAAATATATATTTCATAAATGTACTCACATATGCTAAAATAAGTTCTTAAATTTATAGAGAATGCTGCAAAAAAAAGTCCAAATAAACAACCAAAACCACCAAAAAACTCCTAAACCCTACAAAAGCTGAAATCCAAATAAAAGACATAATGTCTATATAGTTTTTATTTGTAATCAGATATTTTATCATTGCAGTCAAGGAAAAAACAGGTCTTAACCAGTATGATCAATATTTTAAAAATACTTTTAAAAAAAGTGCTAAGCAGTGAAATTTGTGAATTTGGGACAAATCCAATGAATACTGTCACCTGGGAGAAAACCGGTAATGGGAAACTCTTATTTTGCCCTTGACCATGCTATTCTATCTGATTTTATACTTCCCAACATGGATTTCTTACTGTGACACTCAGCAAGGTGGGTGTGGAGGTGGGAGGGAATGAGAGTCTGAGCTCTATGCCAAAGATTGTTTATGAACTTCACATTTAAAGTTAATTGGATAAAATGCATGATTACCCTTGGGAACATTGATCAGAAAAAAAGAAAAATCTTAAATCTCAGAAGAGGTCTTGTCATATGGAAGCCAACAGGCTTCTTTTGCTTGTTCTCTGTATGACTTTCCTGGGAACTAAAAGTATTCCCTTTTTATCAGGAAGGCTAACTGCTCAGCCCCAGGCTCTGCAGTTTGTAAATTCAGACACTTTCTCAGAAAGCAGAGCTATGGGTTTAAGTTTTCTCAGGGCAGGCAAGACTTAATCTCTCAATTCTGTTACTTGCAGTACTTAAGGTGCTATTACCACAAGACTGCTCTGTGAAAAAAAAAATTATGTTTGTTCCACTGGTCCTGTTTGATCAAAAAGGTACTTGACAAAATATTCTTAAGAGTATTTTGATGCGACTCACGTTTTCTGTTGCCTGGTTCTGTTAGCTGATGCAGCCTTTGGAAATGCAGGTGGAGAAATATGTTGGTGGAGAAAAGTACCTTCTCCAGAAGATTTTTTGGAGAAGCTGGAAGGAGTCTGGCTGCCTCATTAGGAGGTCCTACTGGAGCCAGGAAACCACTTTCATGTGGTAGGTAGCCTGCATCTGGCCCTGGGTTGCTTTTAAGTTCATGGTCAGAACCTCAGCTGATAAAAAGCTGATGTAAGTCTGGATGATGTCAGGTCTGAGCCTTTAATATTCATTGGTAACACCTTGAATCCTTTTAGTGGTATCTTGTCTTCATTAACTTTCTTTTCTGGTGGCACATCAATTCCAGTATTTGGACCTACAGCTGGCTTTTTATATTGATTTTTAAAATTAATTTAGAAAAGGTTGTGAAGTTCTTCCGAGTAGATATGAAATGATTTATCACTACCAAGAACTATATGTCTATTCAGTGAAATTGAAAAGAATTCCAGTGGGGCTCAGCTCCCACAGTTAACTAAGAGTGCTTCTGTATATTGAGCTACACTTAAAAAGTGCAGGAATTACTAGAATAAATCTACACATTTTTGTATAGCCTTTGGAGAATCAGCATGCTTCATATACCTAAGGAATAACTGGTCACCTTGCCATTTAGTTATTTCCGTTCACTTATCTTGATTCCAGTTCTTCTAGAGAGAGGCAAGAAATACACTTTAACCCAAACATTGGTCTAAGAAATCTTACACACTTGGGGATAAAAGAATTAAAGTCACAATCTAATTTTAGTTGTGACTAGCTCTTATTTTGACAAGTAGATCTTTTATCTGAAACAATGATAAGTAGGCAAATTAATGTTAAGTTTTCCTGAAGTGGCAAAGGTGACAATTATGAATATAGCAGTTGGTGACACCCCAAGTGATGACAGCAAATTCAGAATGAAGAATGATGACCTCTTCTTCCCTGACTTTTGCAGTAGTATTTGACATGTTGCTGGGGTGTAGTGCACTAATACTGGTCTCTTTTACTATCAGAGCTAATGACAAGACTCTTCACTGCTTCTTCATCTCACCCCCATGGTACACCTATCCTTCACACTTTTACTCCTTTTTTCCTATTTTTCCTTATCAATTACTTTTCTAATCCATCTCTCTTGTGTTTTTTTCACTTTATCCAATCATCCTCTGTAAATAAGGTTATTTCCATTACAGGTAGAGGGGCCACAGGTTTTGGGGACTCAAGATGTGTTTGTACTTGTCTTCTTTTAGATATATTAGCTCTTGTTTAATTATCAGGTAACTTAAAAATTTTGCTTTATCTTATAATGAGATGAAGTAGTTATTCTGTGCAGATTGGATGAGTGGACACAGAGTGATGCCAGAAGCAACTTCCTAGTACTGAAATCTTATTATTGGTAAACACTTAATATATGCAGCCAAAAATTTACTGTTCATACAGTTTAAATATTACCAGTCTATTTAAAGATTTTTATTTTATCATTTCATTTCATTTCATTTCAGTTCATTTCATTTCATTTCATTTCATTTCATTTCATTTCATATATTATCAGATTCAGTTATTGTAGGGTAAGGAAATAAGGAGTTAATGTCACTATTGAAAAAAATATCTTTTAGAATACATTGAAGTATAGAATATGATGAAGTTGTTATGCATACATCCTGGTACCTAACCCATTTTTTCTGAAGTTTGACCATCTTTGCACCATTTCTCTATATCCTGAGGTAAATGGCTTGAATCTAATCAGGGTATTGCAAGTCATCAGCATCCTAAGTCCTTTCATATGGAGGAGTATGGTGTTAATTATGATGTTTCTTCCTCCTCTCTCCTGAATTTACTTAGGGCTATTTTTATGCTTTTGTTAATCCCACTTTGCAATATGATCTCTCTCCTGTGAAATGGTCTGTAACCATTTCATACATATGGTGCATTTTATATATATAGTTTAGTTTTCTTTTGTTCTCCTTATGAACAAACCCCAAAACCATCTCTAAAGTCTGCATTTATTTGAGTTGTTTATAGCCCTGAGTCTGGAGCCTGTGTTCTGTCTCTTTGCCACCCCCATGCTTGTATTTCTATCTGTATAAAAACTGTAGCTACACTATACAAATATAAGTGAAAATAAACCAAAATCGGTATAGCCCCAGTTGTTGGAAGGGTTGCTGTTACAGACAAATCAAATTGAACATAATTTCCAGGTAGGATGAAGCAAATTCAAACAAAGTAAACTTTGTAAGCATCAGTCTGGAGGTCTCAGCTAAGTCATTTCACAGCCGGTTACTAACAATTGCAGCCATATATTTACTGAGCTACAGAGTTAAAATCTTAGTTCACAAACAGCAATCACAAATCACACCAGGTATTATTTAAGATAAAATCTGTTTTAAAGTTAACAAGGGGCATAGCAAGCCTAAATAATCAGGAATCATTGATCCAAAGGACACATGGACAACCAAGAGTACCCCAAATGACAGACCCAAGCTGCTGGAAGACACCTTTGCACTCTGAAGGCTTGCTGTGATGATAAATTTTATTTTTATATCTGCCATATTTTGATTATAGTGTTAATTTTAATTGACTAAGTTCTTGGATTCTCAAATAAAATGTGTACTTTTCATGCCTAGGACAAGATTTTTAATGCAACATTTATTTTTTTCAAACAAGGAAAAGAAAACATTGATCAATTGTTAGACTAGAACTTTTAAGTGATTATTCTGCATTTTATCAGTGCTTAATATCTCAAGAAGGTTTTATCAGTGTCTTTCTAAAATCTACAAAAAGGAGATTTAGTCATAATTTACTACTCTCCAATGAAGAAATTCGTATTCATTAGCTTTTGGGATCTACTTTTATGTACTTTGAATTCAAACATCTACAGAACTAAACTAATCTATCTCCACATCCCACTCTATGGTTTTGCTCTGCCTTATTCTAAAGCTGGACTGCCTTATTTATATTGCATTGTTGTGAAAGTTGTGAAAGACATAAATGACACCTTTTTAAAGCATTCTTATCAGCTGACTTTGTCATATTTGCCTTTGTAAGCAGGAAGATAATCAGAAAAGTATTTGGGAAATGTCTCAACAAATACAACAAAATTCCTAAAAGTATCCTTCCAAAAGTTGACTTGGCTCAGCTGAGACATGGTGAATGAATAAAATGGAGAAAACAAAGAACACAAAGATGAAAAAATTTCCATAGCGGCATAAAAGTCAAAATCTGGACTTGTTTAATGCTTTTTTTTCCCCTGTGTGTTTGGGGGTTCTCATTTAACCTGTCCCTTGATATCTAAATTCACTCTGAGAGATTTGAAACCTGCTTACACTTGTATACCTCCTAGGTCTGCTGTCTAATCTGTAAGGACAATTATGGGCAATATGATTAATGCAGTGAGCAGTATTTAGCATAATTTAAATGACTACTAAGTAATTAATTACATCTCCAGTTTAGACATTTTAGTAAGGGGTAAATCAAAGCTTTTCAAAAGGAAATCCTTTATGGATGAAGAAACAATCAATTACTCCATGAAGAAAATCAGAGAATAGTAAGGAGTAGGACTAAAATATGGCAGCTTTGAGGACTCCAAAAGGCCAGTCATACCAAAACCAGAAAAGAATTTCAACATGTTGCTAAGACAAAGCTATAAAAAGTTTATGTAACCAGGTAGCTTTACTAGGAGCAGGATAAGTTATGGTGTTTTGTCTGCCCAGGATTTTATTTTCTGCATTATTTACTGGGGGGGGGGGGGGGCGGGGG
>VYXD01005449.1:138664-173414 GCA_013397195.1 Hylia prasina
ATTTACTGGGGCGGGCGAGGAGGGGGGGGGGCAGGGGGCGACGACACGGACAGGCAGTCATTTCTTATTGTGTGTTCTTTTTTAGTGATTTTTTTTTTCTCTGTGCAGATTTCATGCTGAGTTCCAGATAGGCCCTCAAATACTGTGTTTGCACTTCTTCAAAGAGGTTACAAAATGTACAACAGTTTGAATGCTGATTAAGGTGTTTTGTCTGCATGTCTGAGTTTAGCTATGACTTATCTATAATGGCCAAGCATTCAAAACTTGGATTTTGAATAATTATTATTTTTACAAGAAAAAAAAAAAAGAGTAAAAGAAGTGGACTGGTCTTGTTGATACAACCATCTACTGCTATTTTTGATGTATTTTATAATCCATGTTGTAGTGTAAAACATACAAACTTTCCCTCTTTCCTTTTGGAAATACTCCTTTATTTCTTTGAATCTCGCTCCTGGAATGGTGTACTGGCTTTCTATGTTCTGCAGTGTTTATTCTGTTATCAAAATCTCCAGACTATCTTATCTCTCATTCCTATCTCTTGACACCTTTATGTTTCTTTTCTTTTTATCTGCAGGGATTTCATAGTTTTTGATGATGGCACTAAGGTTATTTGATGTTTAGCATATAACTTGGTTTTCAGATTACATTTTCAAATCTGCTTTTCAATGCTGATTCAATGCTAAAGGAAAGCAAAAAAAATCTCCTTTTGCATCTTATATTTATTTTCATGACATCAAAATTCCACCAAGTGAAATTCTTTTAAAATGTCTACATTCTCATGTCTACTTTTGTTGAAGTGTTTTCTTTTTGATAGGTGTTTTGTAATTTAAACAGTTTATCTTTTCTTCATTTCACTTTATACAGCAGCATTTCTTTTTTTTTCCTTAATGCAGGTTGAATTCTTGTTTTCCACTTTTGAGTGAACAGGATTTTTTATGTATTTCCCAGGGCATGAAATATTGGGGAATATTTACAGGGGAATTCCTCAAGCAGCCAGTAAAAACTATACAATCAGTAACAGAACAAAATAGTGTGATGATGATGATGATGATGATGATTACTGAAGAGAATGGAAGAAGACAGTTCATCCTTTTATATTAAAATTCTTGTCTGTATGATAAGCAAATTGAGCTTTGGTATAATTTTTATTTTTCTGGCACAATACTGAATTGAAAAAACATTTTCCTTTTAGACAACCAGATGAAACTTTGGCTTTCAATTTATAACGTCTTATGTAACAGAAATGTAGCATTTGGAATAGCAAATTTCAAAGTCTTAATTATCATAGCTGTCTTTTCTGACGTGCAATTAAACATTTAGCTTTTTATCTCTCTTCTGGGATAGAGTTAATTTTCTTCACAGTACCTGGTATGGGGCTGTGTTTTGGATTTGGGTTGAAAACAGTGTTGATAACACAGGGATTTTTTTCATTATTGCTGAGAAGTGCTTACACAGAATTAAGGCCTTTTCTGCTTCTCAGCCATCCCACCGGCGAGGGTGATGAGGGTACAGAAGAAGCTGGGAGGGGATACAGCCAGGATGGCTGGTCTCTACTGACTCAAGAGATATTCCAGACCATACAGCATTGTGCTCAGCACATAAAACTGGAGAATAAGGAGTGAGGGGAAGGCTTTCAGAGTGATGGTGTTTGTCTTTCCAGTCACCATTATGCATGCTGGAGCCCTACTTTCCTGAGTACCTCCTTGTCCATTGGAAGTAGTGAATGAATTGTTTTGTTTTGCTTTGCTTACCTGGGCACCTTCTGGTTTCCCTATTAAACCGTCTCTATCTCAAACAATGTGTTTTCTCACTTTTCTGATTCTCTCCCCCATTCCATCAGGGGAACTGAGCTGCCACCTGGGGTAAAACCAGAACAATCTCTTTACAAACAGAATATCATGAGACTGCCCACTACACAGTACTGCTGTGATGATACATGAAATATTGTGGAAGATGAAGTACCCTGTTAGTTAGCTGCATCTAAAGGAATACTTGGCATGGTGGTGTTGACTCAAAGATCAGACTTGTTGATCTTCGTGGTCTTTTCCAACCTTAACGAGTCCATGATTCTATCAAGTAAAGTATCTATTTAGTATCTTTATCTATCCAGTATCTATAAAGTATCTATTTGGGAATTTAAAAAAATATATAGAAAGAAAGATCATCAGAATTTTCTCCAATTCTCAATATTCTCAAAATTATATAATGAATTTTTTCTTCATTTATCAGATTATGGTCTCTTCTCACTGGTGGATCTTGAATGAATGTATTTTTGTTTCTAAGACTTCAATAACTTTCTAAAACACAACACTGGCATGTTCCTCAATAATTGAATAGTCTTAGGATGCAAAAACCACTGCAGGGCTGTGTAACTAATTACTTCTGACATACACAAGTAGCAAAATAAAAACTTCAGGCTCTATGTTGCTGTATAGGGTTTTTTTTGCACATGATCAAGAAGATGAAGATTAATACTGAATCAATATCCATCTTACTCATTTAGTCAGTTGTTCCAATTAGAAATCTAAGGAAGTATCTTTCCTAATTTTGAATCTCTGAAACTCTTCACACAGAAATGAACTTCATTCTTCAAAAAAGAAATTAATGTAGAGATGTAAGCATAAACTCTGTACAGAAAAACTCACACGGGTGATAAAATTGTGATAAGAAATAAAAGGTTTAGGTTTCAAGGTTTAAGCAATGGGTTTGTATATTGACAGCAATTACTGGCAGCAGTTTTCATCAACAAAAAATACTAAGTAAATAACAAAATAAATAATCTTAGCATGGAAGGTAAATTGTGTTCACTTTAAAAAAGTACAATCATTGTATTGCAGCTTACCAGAAGCTTCCTATCTTCTATTCTCAGCACAGCATGATTTGGTTGGAAACACCAAGAAAATCTATACTGAAAATGGTACTGCTTCTTAACCAATTCACGTGGTCTTTGATATTAAATTTATACACATTAATAAGAATAAATATATCAATAATTTTTAATAGATCGTCCATCTTAAAAAGCAAAGGAAAAAAATCTTCAAAAACAAAGAAGAAGTGTGAAGTGATGAGTCATTTGGATAAAGCAGCTCATTTTATCAATTCCATAATTTTTCTGCAGTATATTCTAACAGAGAACTCTTTAAAGATCAGAAAGGGTATCTATCTCAACAGACTTGTCTTTTTCAGTGATGTGGTTATCATAATTTTCTATTTTTATCATAATTTTTCTATTTTTGCTACCCAACAACAAATTAAAATGTATCTTAAAGTTACTTGGATTCTCTATTTTAAACTCTTTCTAATAAAGTTTATTTATGGTTGCTAAAAACACGTTGTTTTCTTTTCTAAAGCCTTGTCTTGATTTCCCTGGTGACCACTGATAGGAATGTATTTTCCTTCAGCTGTCAGTTTTTCCTACAGTGCCTTAGAGAGAGAAAGGTGTCCTCTATTGATCTTGTATTGCATCTTTGTTTTTTGAAACAGTGTGTCTTTTAATTTCTTCCATGACATAATTTCCGAACAGATAAAAATGGACTGACTCATAACTTTCTTTTGAATACAATGAGTTTTGCTTTTGCAAATGTTTTACTGCTTTTACTAGTGTGCATCCAGGATAAGGCCTAAATGTATAAGTGGAAAGGAACTGCGCTGCATTTGGAGTGATTTGCCTCTGGCAGTGTAGCAAACTCCCTGAGAAATGAGGAGACTGCGGGTGATGAAAGGGAAATAAGTGAATTATAGATGACTATGCTTTGCATCTCCTAATGAAGAACTGATAGAGATATCATGAGTGAAGAGTTAAGTAGGAGTACTGCTAAGGGGATTTCATGAGACACTAGCAATACATACTACAAGACGAGAGAACATCAAACTCCCCTCCCTTCTGCTTCTGCTGGAGGATTCCTTTGCTGAAGATTCAGCTTGTTCTAGCTTACATGCAAGGTTTCAGAGGAATCCTAGAACTTCTTTAATTAACCAATGCCTCTGTGAAGTAGAAAGATTTGGTTTTTATGCCTCCTTCAAACCTTCTTTTCATGTCTGTGGTTTAGCTCACCTCTCGCTGTATTCTGTAACAGTGCACTTCTCAAGAGGAGCTGGAAGTTAATTAGATCTTCTCACTCAAGTTAGAAGATCAGCCTCATTGTTGTGTTCCAGGACAAAGAGAAACTGTGAGTGATCCCTTATAAACTCAACTGTCCCTTGCATTTTTAAAATCCTTTACTTTTCAAACTAAAGCAGTTTTAAATTGAAATGAAACAAAAGAAATATAAGGAGAAGTGTAACAGGATTTGCTGATACATATGTGCGTGTGATATCCTTGTCCCCAAATTCATCAACTCAGGCTTTAAATGGCAAGTACATTTGATCCAGGCCCAAAAAATGCCCTTGCAAGTGATCTACAAATCCATGCTATTTAATAATGGCACAAGAGTATTATGCATCCTGTGTTGTAAAAAAATAAAATGATAAATTATGCCAAATGTGCCAGAAAAACTAATATTTTTCAACATCTTATTAAAAAGCTTATAAAATTCAGTGTGATTTATCCTTCTAATATTTTGGAATTTTGTTAATTTCCATGTTCCCCTGTTCAAAGGCATAAATTCTCCTCATTTACAACTTGAACTGTAATTTAGCCTTTTTTCTGTCATTTTAGGAAAAGAAACTACAACTCTCTCTGTCATCTAATCTATTAATTTTCATGTTTGTACTGGTACAATGAGATTGCTTGCCTTATAAGACACGAACAAATTTCAAAGCTGGTCATAAGACCTTTGTTTTTCTTTCCATGTTCTCTCTCTTCTGTATTCATCAGATCAGAGCATTTAACTATAAAAACTCTTCTATTTCTTGAGTCATCTGCTGTGACAAATAACCCAGTCATGTAAGTTATTTCACCAACAAATTGAAGTTTATTATTAAACTGAAGTTTATCATTAAAGTAATTTTTGCATCCCCTTCATCCTTCCTTACTTCCTACTGATTTATATCCTTTCACTACATCATTGTCACTGGGATACTTCTGGAATATTTTCACTAGTTTTTAATTTCTAGGGTAAATAATAATCTTAATAATAATTTAATAAAATTATTTGATAGCAAATTTCTAATAATATTTTTTATTCTACCAGCATTTTCCATTTATTGCTGGTGTTTATCTCCCAGATGATTACAGTCCTTCATCTTCCTTCTTCTTTGCCCCTTTTTGCTTGCCAAATTGCTTTTTTTGTCCTTCTCACCCTCCTCTCCTTGTGGCTCTGACGCATACAAATTCATTTTTCAAGATTACATGAATCAACAACTGACCAGAGCTTCAGGAAACACAATTCAGATTAAACCAACAGGAATCTACCTCTAACAATGGTTCATTCACAATAAATTGTCAACAATATACTGCAGAGGTAAATCTGAATGGCCCAGCCCATAAGTGTGGGGCAAGGATATTTTTTTTATTTTAGCTTGTGAGAGGGATAAAGAATCATTGACAAACTTAAATTTTCCTTGTTATCCTTTATGGGATAAAATTATATAAAGTGAAACAGTGAATCCTATGAGGCAGCAGAGTAAAGCTAAGCTATTGGTAATGGAAAGTGCTTTGAAGTCTTCCACCAAGCCCATATTAAATCACCACCAGTAACTGCAAGAGTAAGCAGTCAGTATTTCCTCTCAGTGTTGCGTCAATAAAAGTTCGTTATCAGTTTAAATTCATATGTCTGCTGTCCACAGAGGCAAAATAATCAAAAGCATTAGGAAAATTTAAAGTGTTTCATTTTTCTATGACAAAAACTTGAATTTGTTAAGATTCTACCATTCATATCTGAATAGGTTTCATGCTTCAACTCTTTTTCAGAGTAAATCCTACAGTTTATCCTTTTTCCTTTTATTCTGTAGGAGTCTTTTTCAAGCATTCCCCTTCATTTGGGTGGAGCATGATAAAATAATGCATTACTTGAAATAAGTAGATAGATGCCTTATCCTGCTTGAGGACTACCCTTTTAATACTAATGTTTACTGTTTCAAGTGCTGCTGAGTCAGTAAAGTGAATGACTCACTGACTTTTTCGCATTTTCTTTTAATTTTGTTTGCCTTGGATATATCTACTTGAATGTGTTTAGCAAATGAAAACCAAACACACCCCTGAGAATCAGGGTAATTTATACAACAGAAATGTCAGCTGACTGAACAAAAACAGTTTCTGAACAAATGGAAGACAGGCCATAATCCTTAATACACCTATGTGGCATTTACTGGCACCAACTTGAATGGCACTTCAGTATGAAAGGTTGAATTAAAAGCTGTTACTTAGCCCAAGTAACGCTTATAGTATAGAGTCCTCTGTTGGAAGATTGAAATATCAAGGGAAAAAAGCAATCACCTGCCTGCCACAAAGGGCTGAACCTTTTACAGTCAGGATACGGTTTTGACCTGGATTCTTTACTTAGTTCCACTGCTGCCATTTACACCTGCCCTGCCTCAGTTGTTTCCACTGATAAAATTATCTATTGGGAAGTATTAAGGAAAAAAATACTTTTTGCTTCCCTTTTTTCTTTTTCTCTAAATTATTTTATGCAGATCAGTTTCTTCACCTGGCATTTCTGGAGCTCCCCAAAATTCCTATCAACACAGCTGGTGCTACAAAGGGAAGGCCATGTGCAAGATTTGGAGGCTCCTTGCCACTTGAAATACAGCCAGGAGAAATCCATGTAAGTCACAGCCTAATCTATAACCAAGGTAGGAAAAGTTGCTATAAATAATAAATAATAATAAATAATAAATAATAAATAATAAATAATAAATAATAAATAAATAATTTTTAAAGAATAACAAAGTAAAAAATTTCTGAGTTTCTTAAATTAACCCACTAGCTTTGAAAAATGAAACACCTTGCACATAAGATGTACAGGGGACAAAAATTAATTTGTACTCGTACATATGCATTGTTCCTTTAACGTGTTCAAGTTAAAAAAAAATCATAAAATCTGTATAAATTAATCTCTTTTTTTATGCCTGTTGAAGTGACAAAGGTTCCTGAAAATAAAACTCTTAGAAAGTTCCTGTGATTTAATTGCCCTTAAACATAATCTTAGGAACCTGACTTAAATCACCCTTTTTTTGAAAATTGTGACTTGTACCTTAAAAAACTGTGTTATCATTTGTTATTATTTTTTGATATAGTCCTATTTTCTGACTTCTCAATGAAGTTATTTTACCATATAAATGACAGAAAGGTACAGTGCCCTATGGAGAAGTCTGGACATACAAGTTCTGACTGTAATAAGAATTAGAAGAATGATTTTCTATATATTTCACATTTTGGAAGACTGCAAGCCATAACACACATCAATAAAATTTGATGCAATTGGTTTTTTAAAACTAGAACCTCAGAATTCTAAGTTTATTGTGTATCTTTGTCAAGCAAGTTTGCTTAACAAAATAAAATTTGTTAAACTACAATTCAACCCGACAGAAAAAGTAGTCAGCCTTAAGTGCTCAGTGGTATAGAGCAGATCCACAGCTTTATTTTACGTAATATAATTTTGAATTCACAATGTGCTAAAAGTTGTTGAAGTTGTATTGTATTGTCCCAAAATATAATTGGAGAGAAATCAAACAATGTTTTATGTAGTAAGAAATCATGAGTGCCAGTTTATTAAGTGTCAAGAGACATCTTCCTTCTAGCTTGTAATCATATGGAAAAAAAATATTCCAATCACCTTCCAATCGCCTCATATTTTATCTTTTCAGTACTTAAAGGGGGCTTATAAGAAAGATGGGCCTGTTGCCATATGACAGGGGGTAATGGTTTTCATCTGAAAGAGGCTAGATTCAGACTAGACAGTAGGAAGAAATTTTTTTATCATGAGCACAGTAAAACACCAGAAGAGTTTCCCAGGGAGGTGGCAGATGGCCAAGGTGGCCATCCTTGACAACATTCAATATCAGGGTAGATGGGGATCTGAGCAATCTGATCTAATGGGAGATGTTCCTTGTTATTGCAGGGGCATTGGATTAAACAACCATCAAAGGTCTTTTCAAACTCAACTACTCTATGATTCAAACCACTGAAGATCCAAAGCCTTAAAGAGTTTCGGGACCTCTAGACTACTTTGCCACAGAGCAAACCTAAGAAGTTGAGGATATGAGATCTGAGCTAATTTAATGGGTGTAGTGAGGTACCTTCACATAGGGTGAAAGTCTTTTAGCTGTTTCTTGAAGGAAATTATTCAAGGACTGTATTCCATTGTTGACCGGGATTTGATAATTTTTTAGATGTCATATGCTTGTAGGCTCAGGTAGTGTCCACATTTGCAAAGTGTCTGCTAACATGTTATACTTATGATTTTCTGCATAAAACTTTTATTCTAGGGTTATTAAAAAATATTTGATGTGAAGATCTATTTGTTACAGAAATTTATAAAAATTGTTATAACAAGAGGTGTAATAATAGCAGAAAATTCAGCTAGAGCTAGATTGAATTAGGTAGTATTCAACCTAGTTGTTGCAGTGAAACAAGCAAGTTTTACCTCTAGGTAGGCCGAGATCAATCTGGACAAGATTTACTCCTAAGGCCCTGAAGAGTTAGACACTGTGGACAGCAGTACTATATTTTCAGAGCTACATTAGCTCTAAATGGTTTACAATTCATCTAACTGAGCAAATAGTAGGTATTTTGTGCAAAAGAATCTACAACAGTCTGGAAAAAATAAAGCTTTCCTGATTTTTAGTCAGGATTACTCTAAGTGTTTTCAGCCCAATCAAATTACAGTGAATCCAGGGGTCCTTATTGCATGCATATACGATATTGTTAGGTGCATTGCAAGGAAGGAAGGTCAAACATTTGATTTAACATTGTCTGCTATGGTTCCAGGACCACCATGTAGTTATTAGCAACAAATATTGCACAAGAACTGTGGGAAATGGATTTGTAGAGAATTTTTAAAGCTTACATCTATCAAAGGCTTACATAGTATGCATCTGTATGCAAACCTGAAGATAAGTAGTGCTGACTTAGAAATGCTGTGGAATAGGACAGACATTGTTGAGAGAGAAATGCAACTAGAAACAAGTTTTAAAGGATGGTCTTGTAAATAAGATTAGATACTTTGGAGAAATAGAATTATGAAAGGCGCATTGTAATAGGACTTATGAGGGGTAATTTTAGATGATTGGCTTTAAAGTATTAACAGCATTGTGTGGTAAAAGCTGATAGGTCAAGAAACGTTTATAATGTATTGTAATTAGGAAATAGTTTGGCTTTTGATTGTGATGGCATGAATTATAACGTCTGTACTGTCTCACCCTTCACAAGACTGAAAATGGAATAAAAGTTCTCAAAATGCCTCTCAGTTGTCCCATCTCTGGGTCAGAAAAAGGCATAATCCAACAAAAATAACCTTGCATCCATGAGGCAAGTGAGATTCTTTACGTGACTCCCTGCTCTGCGGCTCCAGTGCTGGTTCCACTGGCTCTGAAACTGTTCTGAGCATATCACGGGTGCCCTTGGGTGCAGGGTGCAGGACTGTGAGCATGGAAACAAGCAAATTGCCACAAAACACCCCTCTCTAACACACCAGATGTATAATGTAGATGTATGTATCCATTCATGCCTCTGGATGTTGTGTTCGGCCATTTTTCTATCAGAATAAAATGATTTCTGCTTTCTTTGGTTCTCAGGCTGTGAAAAAACCAACATTTTCAGAAAAGATTTTTCCCCATGAAAGGATCAATACTGGGTCCGGTGCTCTTCAAAATCTTTGTAAAATATCTGGATTACAGGACTGTATGCCTCCTGAAAAAAACTGCATGCAGCATTGGATTGGGAGGAGAGACAGATACACAGCAAAGACAAGCCACTGCATGGAGACACTGCAATGGACTGGAAGACTGGTATAAAAATAATATGAGGTTTAACAATGGTAAACGGAAAGCACTGCACAGGAGAATAGTCCCCAAAGGAAATACAGGTTGAGGTATAGTTCTGCTGAAGTGCCTCTGTGGACAGGAAAATGAATATTGATTAGCAGTGTGGAAGGGCAGCAAGGAAGGCAAACCTGTAAGATAAAATCCAGCAGAAAAAGGTGAGTGTTTAGTCTCGTCGGAACATCATTGGCAACACCTGAAAAAATGCGTCTACCTGTAGGTTCCCCCAGTTCAGATAAGGAGAAAAACTGAAATGTTGAAAAGGACCCAGTGGGGGCACGCCACTCTGATGATTAAAGGACTGGAGAACTCGATGCATGAAAATATAGAAGAAATCGGCTTCATTCATTATGAGAGGAGGTTGCTGACAGACATGTGAGTCTAATCACTGTCTTTCAACACCTAGAACATCATTACTATAAAGATGGGGATATTTCCTTTGCAGGAACATATGGCGGCAGGACTACATGCATGAGTTTCTTCAGGGGAAAATCCCATTTGGATATAAGAAACATAATCATGTCTGTGGGAGTAAAAAAATCTTGAAATAAGTTGTCCAGAGGAGTGGTTCAATTTCTTTGCTGGAAATATTCAAGACAGTTTTGACAGAGCCATGAATAGTCTAATTTAATGCCTCCTTTCAACAGAAAGGTGAATATCTGATCCCAGAGCTCCCTTCTAACCTGGACATTTCTATGATTATGTCATTTTTCTATGAAATTTCTTGTATATTTATTCCAGTTGAAGGTGATTTGAAACACAGGGTCTAAAAGAACATTGGTATTAGAGCTGTATGTCTGCAAGAAGCTTTAAAGATTCAAAGAAAGAAGTCTGACATAAAGGATAAAAAAGACACCCCTTCAAAGAAGCCATCTAGAATCACTACATCCAAAGTCTACAGAGGTTAATAAGAGTCTTTTCTATGACTACAATGGGCTTTGCTTGTCTCTTTAAGTGTTCTGGCTTATTCTATTCTGTTTTTTCTTTTTATTTTTTCCTCCATACTATTTTTTTCTTGTGGACGTCTAAGAATGTTTAGAATAACTAAATTGTCCATATTCGGTCTGCACACTGGGCTGGAATTTTTTTCGTATCCTACATCATTTGTACTTGCTATTGTGATTCCATGAAAAAAAAAAAAGGATGTTAATCTTTACCACTCTGGAGAAAAAAAAAAAAAAAAAAAAAGGAAAGAAAAAAGGAAGAAAAAAAATACATGTATTGTTATGGAATTGAGGAACTACTTTAGCTGTGTGCTTTAATAACAGAACATATGTTGCATAAAAGATGACTTCTATCCTAATTTTAATGAATAAATGTAGCTATTTGAACATAATTTTGAAATTATATCTGAAAAACCAGAGTACATGTCAATATAACTATTCATGATAATATATTAGCAAGTGTGATTAGTTCTAATTTAATAGGCACTAATAAAAATTCCACAAGCCAAAGGATCTGAATTTGTAAGGAGCTCTGTGCTAAAAGAAATGGAAAGAAGGAAGGGAAATTCTTTTAAAACACTGCTTTAAAGACCAACAAAAGGCTTTTCCTGTTCAGTGAAGCTGTCTGTGAATGTAAGGATAGCTCGAGTCTCTGTCTAGCATGTTAATCAAAAGACCATCTTTAGGAATAATAAGATACTTTTTTTAGCATGTACAGCAGATTACCCATTCAATAGTTCAGTGCTATCTATCATCAATGTACAATTCACTAAGGAGATATGAAATTTGGGCTGTATGTTTAGGGGATCTGAATATGTAATTTCTAAATATGCAGAAGACCCTAAAATCAACAGATTGGGATCCATTTAATAACTTTTTACTTGCCACAAATCTAGTGACAAATACCTATCTAGGCTTCATTTGTGTTTAGGAGCAAGAGACAAGCACATCCAACCTTTCTGCAATGTATATCCTGGAGAGGTGTCTTAATTGACCACAGAGGTATCCTAAGTACTTAACACTTTAAAAGGCCAATGTTAGTTGCAATCAATTATGTTCTGAAGGTAAACTGGATGTGTTAAATGTACAAAAAAATGAAATGCTGGAAATAAGTGGTTTTAAGAATTATACAAAGTGACTAAAGAAAATAAGAATACATTCATTGACTTCAAATTATTTAAATGTATCTATTAAATATACCCACTTAGAGAAAGGTGATGGTACAGTGCAAGAGGTAGAATATTTTATTTTAGAATATATTTCTGATAGAAGAAGAGAGTAGGGTGTTAGTTTCCTCTTGCATTCACATTCTGCTGATTTTTGTAGGAAAAATAAATCAATATTTTAGTATGAAAGTTATTTCATTTTTTATTTCTTTAAAATACAAAATGAAAAAATATAATGTTGAGATTTGATAATTTTCCATGGGACTGATATGCTTAGTAAAAGGTCTGTACTTTTTGTAGTTAATATAGAATTAACCCCTAGTGCAGAAGACATGCAAGTATTTGATTAAAGACACAAAAATGTATCAGTGGACACCCACAGAAAATTAAATAAAAATGTGCAGATTTGAAAATTTGGTGGATGATTTCCTTTTATACATGACAAAAATACTGAAATTATATTACATTTAAATGCAGCAATCTAGATTTCAATTGAATGACAGATACTAAAAGACCTTAAAATTCCTATGTTAATTATATTTTGCATTCATAAGATATAAATTTAAACAATCTGATGTCAATTCCATTTGCTGTTTGAGAATAATAAAAATCATTTGTAATGAGGTAACATTGAGGAATTTATTTCTATTTTAGAGGATACTACATTGAACAAGAATAACTTTATTCTATTATTTCTTTCAGTGACACAGAGAAAAGATTGAGAATAACAACGGTAAAATCAGATTAACTGAATAAGTCTATCCTGTTTCCTATTAAATTTATGTCTAACGCCTATTATGTGACCACAAGACTTCTATGAAGTAGAAAGGAGCAGATTTTAAAAACTGTAATTTTTTTGGTTTTATTTTATAGAATACACAAAGGTAAAAATGAAGGAAAAATGCTGATGGTTAATATTACAGCGGCAACTGGGTCCCTCCACAGTTCCCCAGCCTGTTACATGAATTCCAGAAGACTCCATTTCACAACTTGGCTGTACTGCTTATACTGTAGTAATGCATGGAAACTCAGTGGGCCAGTTCCCAGGCACAGTAATTTCAACTAGCAATAGATTGCAACATGCAAATAAAAACCATGCAGAGTTTAAAACATTTTTCAATAAAATATATGCTGTATATTTTACTGCATCCATTTTATGTTGGAAATTACATTTGCCATTTTTTACTTCAACTGGATCGGATAATGATTCTTCTGAATAGTTTTTATTCATACATGCATGATTTTGACAGTGTCTTAAGACTTTATTTATTGTTTTTCTCACTGAATTTCAAAAGATTTTACATCTGTGCATTAGAAACTCCCTGCTAAAATCACAGAATCACAGAATGAGTAAGGCTGGAAGGATCCACAGTGGGTAATCTAGTCCAACCTCCCTGCACAAGCAGGCTCAATCCAGACCACACTGCCCAGGATTGTGTCTGAATGGTTATGGCCAGTGAGGGAGACTCCACAGATTCTTCAGGAAAATATGATTTCTTATTGCAAAGATCTGAGTACCTTAGAGTCAGTTTTTAGTTCCTCTTGAAGTATTCATATCAAACCAATGCATAATATGTATTCTAATTTCTCTAACACTTACTGTTTTCCAGCTCTTGTCTTTGGCAAAGAAGAGCTTTGTTCTAAGAGCTAAGTTCTTTTTAATCCAAAAGAAGATTGACAGTAGTTTCTAACTGAGCTACAGCTCACCTGCTTGCAGCATTGTTCCTTTTCCCATTTTTCTTTGCAACGGTGGAACCTTTCTGGGGAAGTATTTGACCTCTAAATTTATCAGAGTACCAAATGTAAGGTGCTATTAGTGTTCACTAGGATTGAAAACAGGGCATCTATGCACCAATTAATATTGCAAAAATTATATATAATGCAAATCTATAGGCATCTTTATGAATTTATAGATAAAGCAGTTGTGCAGTCTTCTCAAGGTGGACTTGCAAGGTACATATACTTTGACTTTTTTTAAAAAAAGTGAACATATGAAGTTGGCAGCAACACCTTCTAACCAAATAAACTCATCATTAAACCTTTAGAGATCCAAGATGCATATGATTTCAATTTCAGCTTTTTCGACTTAAGAAAAAATGTTGTTGTAAGTTATGCCTTAAAGATCAGCACCAGTAGCCTTCATGGTTAGCATAGCTCGCACTGCAGAGCACATCCTAAAGGGAATAGTTAATTTTTCTGGCATGAAGCAGGGGTAATTAAGCAACATACAAAAGAGAATCCTTATGTTTTCTTCCATATGATCTCTCAGATATTATTCTGAAGGGATTTTTTAATATAAAATATTCCTTCAAGGAATTACCATAGAACTAGATAATCTAGTTCTATGTTCTCTGTTCTGACAATGATTTCTGCTGGTTTTTAAAGTAATAATATACCTAAGCCACAAAGTCTGGTCCTGAATTTAGAGCCTGTTCAGATTTATGTTTGTAGTGTAGTTGTGAAAACTGAATCAGGATCCTGCTTCAACTGCAAGCTGAGTAAATTAAGATCAAGTGAACAGATTTAGATGCAGTAAAAATTCTACACCTCCAAATTAATCTGAATATTATTCTTTTATACATAGATATACACACTCGTCATGAAGACTGCAGCCTAAAAATATCTGTATGAGACCCTGCCAAAAGTAAATGCTTTCACACTGGGCAGAATTTGGAAATTTATTTGTTTTGGTAAATTAATCCTTCGCCTTTGTTCAGTACTAGTGAGCACATTGTGATTTTTCTCAAGCCTGTCAAAAAAGAAAGAAGATTTTCTTTTCACAGAATAATAGCAAACAGGATCTTATGAATATGCAATGTTTCAGATTTGGGTTCTGTGGATTGGGTATGACCAATTATATACACATTATAGCTATTTCTTGACTTGACTATTTAGGGTACAGATATTTGTGTGTACAAGATTGTGAACTAACCAGATCTTTGTTCTCAAGTTTTAAAGAACTACTATTCCCATTGGTGGCTCCACTGGAAGAATGGCCGAGAGGGTTTTGTTTACCTAAATAATTTAGTGAAAACACAGATGTACAGAGCTTCAGAGAGAAAGAAACCCCTGTCTTCTCTTTATGTGAGAGGAGCATAAAATAGGGCTACCATGAGAGTAGCAGGTTTATAACCAGGAATTCCTCTCAATTATAAAAGCATGAATACATTCTGCAAGCTTGAATTTTTTCATGCAGGCAGCCTGACATGGAAAAAAAGGTGGAGTGGAAAGGGCTGTTAGAGATGACTTTGATAGCAATAATACAGCTAATGTATCACAGAAATTTGGGATCTGGGTGCTTAGATAGTTCAGAAAAATTAAGCAAACTCTCATTTTATCTTTTCTTTTAAGCATGACCTGAAATTGAAATTAGAAGATGCGGAAGACAGAGAATGATGATGGCACTCTCAAGAGACTTGAGACAAGTTGACTGAATATATTCCTCATATGGGAATTAAACATCAAACTATGATATGAGAACAATTTTCTGGATGGGAGAGAGGTAAATGGTGTGGTACTGGATGGTTTCTCTACTAGATAAAGCTTCTGGGGAACCAAGGTAACAGTTTCCTGATCATCTCCCCTTCCAAGATACTAGAATTGTTTTATTATGGATCCACATTATTACTTTCTAATAATAATTTTTTCCATGTTTCATATACAGAATCAGAATTTACTTCACCCAATTTTAACAACAAAATTAAGAATCTATGGAAATATCCCTGAAGGCTAACTGTAACCCAGTGATTTTAATTTCCCTCTGATTCATCTGTCATTAATGAAGACAGCTAGGCATTCATCCCAAGGGACAGTACACTACTGAGGATACCAGGAAGATGTAGTAAATGATTTGAAAAATTCTGTCTGGATATCAAGTTAATAATGTTAATTCTAAGAAGAAAATCTACTGATTTGAACCTAATTTTTTATTTCACTGACCATTTGATCAAAGCTATGAAGTAGTATTGTAGGATAATAATTTAAAAGGAATAAAAATCAATCATTTTAAAATTGATAAAAGTTTTCATTTTATTTCCCCAGTTATCCAAAATCATCAATTTTCACTGGAAACAGATCCTCCAAAAAACTGGAGAAGTTCATCAAGGGTGTGTTTATTGTATTGCACTCTCATTTTATCATGGTTTCTATAATCTTTTTTTTTTTAAGGTTTGCTTTTTTTTTTTTTTTCTTGCTCCCTCTCTTTCTCTCCTCTAAGGGAAATGGAATAAAAGAAGACATGGCACATTTTTGGGAGCCAATTTGACAGACTTATCATGAGCACTTAGTTAGCATTCTTAGTTTCATTACCTCCCAACAGCTTTTTACTCATTTTTCAATTTTCTTCCAGAACTATTCACTTGGAATTTACTTATTAAAAACAAACAAAAACCTAACAAAAAGAAAAAAAATCCAACTAAAAAAACCAGCCTTGCCAAATGGAAACACTGAGAAATACTTTTTTAGCATTGGAATGACAGAATAAAAATTATCTCTGTATTCATTCTAATATCAATGTTATTTGTTACAGTAAGAGATATAATGGGTGAGAGTTTATCAGACTATAAAAGAGGTAGTGTTGGATGACTGGCATCATTAAACCTGCTCTGGCATTCTGATTCCATAAGCAGCTGCCTGTTCTTGATGCTTCAAATAACAGCAAAAGCCACCATAAAACACTTGTCCGTTGTTTAATGTCATAATGAGAGAAGAAAAGTTCTTTCCTGACTCCCACAGATTATCAATTTATGCCCTGAAGCATACAATTTTATTGTAATTATGTTAGCTTGCATAGTTGTAACTGTTATTAATGATCATAAAGTTGTAGCTTTGCCATGTAAATGTATTGGAGAAAGAAATGGGACAATGTAAAAGGTAACTAACCTTGACATCAGTAGAAGCTGTGGGAGCCCAGCAAACAGGTCATTTACTGAGGCGTTGAAAATACAGTTCTGGTTGTAAGAAGTACATATCTAATGCAATGAGGAGGAGAAAAGAGTCCACATTCTTAAGAGTCATTATGGTTTTATGGATTGAGTGTAGGTCATCTAAAGGTTTGAACAGAAAATGTGCAATAGCTGACATAGTTTCAAATTGCCAGAATGTTTAGGTGATAGCAAACTGAATGAAATGGGATTAACTGACAATATTCTATCTGTGGAAAAACCCTCTTCAAGTTGTGTGGGCTTTGTTTTGGTTTGTTTGTGTTTTATTTGTTCATTCACGTTCTTCTTTCTGGCATTATGTTTGCTTTAGTTGTAGTTTTGGATAACTAGGAAAGAGACAGTACTCTACAACCTCTAAAGATCATTTTGAATGAAAACTGGGTATCAATATGCCGAAAAATTTAGAAATTAAAAGCTGAAAATTATTTTGGACACTATGCAGAAGGGAATCTTGAAAAAGCTGGGAAAGGGTTAAATAGAAATATATCACCAAAAATGACAAAAAACTATAATCATGGGATGAATTGAGGTTTTGCACTCTAATGGAAAATTTTTGGAGTCTAATCTGGACATATCTAAATGACATACCTGAAACCTACATAATTAATTAGATTGTCACCAGCAAACTCTTTATACAGAAGCTACATCCTGAAAGGATTAAAAGAATAAAGGACTTTAAACTTTTTTTTTCTTTATTCTTTATATTCAGATTTCCCAGCATGGTTCATTATTCTTATTTTCCATCCATTTCAATATGTAAATGTACCGTGTTGCAAAGACTAAGCATATTATACAATTTAGGAATTAAATATTTTGCATTTAACATTGTGGAAAAAGCCAACAACTGTTGGTTGTTAATAGGTAGAAATATATGATGCTCTGTGTTTTTTCATTCCAAGTTATGTTAGCACAGTCACAGTTTTCCTGCAGTGTAATTGTGACTAAGTGAATAAAATGTCAGTTGGGATAATGAAATAAGAGTAGCAAGATGGTGCCAAAAATTAACTACCAAACCAGCAGCTACATTAGCATATTAATGTTTGTTTCAGTCTTGAACTTTAACAGGTTTGAAAAATAGCAAAGAAAAGCACTTCTGTACTTTTGTTCCTGGGTAGACCCTTCAGAAGGAGTCTAACAGTGCCTGGTTGGAGTAGGCATTTGTGATTGAGGTAGCAAATTTCTGAATATATGTTATTCCAAGAATGTTTGACATTTTGCCTGGGAAGCTGTTCTCTAGTCCCGAAAGAAGAACAGGCATGTTTTTGTACCAAGAAAACAGAACCATCTTGTTTCATCTCTGGGGATGCATGAGACTAACAGTAAACAGGTAATGAAAAATCCTTTTTCACAGAGTGTCCAGTAATTGCATGTATGACTCTGTAACTACACATGACATGTTTTTCTTTTAAAATCAGTGTGTGTTACTACTGTTAAGTGTTAGTGGAAAAAGAATTTATTTTGGCACAGTATTAAATCCAGAAAGCAACCAAGGTGTCGCTCATATCAATACATGGTCATAAACTAAATAGATATCAATATCACAGCAATATCACAAGATTGCTATACACATTACTGTACTATTGTATTGTATTATAGTGTTATACTCTATATGTTATTATATAAATTATATATATACTGGGCTCTGTTGTTGTCAGAGAAAATTATTAATATATTTGGAATGTGTGTGAACAATTATATAAACACTGTAGAAGTCATATCTGACCTTGCTTGGGCTTCTCCCACCCCAAAACCAGGATTTTTGAAAGTTCAGGAGGCTCTTACACTATTGCAAAATCGCATCATATCCTAATATGGAACCCATAGCTGACATTGTAGGCAAAGCTGTCTGTAATTTCTCTAGAAGATTACAAAAGACTCCAGCAGAAAACAGATGGATATTCATAGTATACTTGAGAAACTCATCTGCAGATTGATTTCTCCTGTCTCATATTGCACTGCTGCCTGTGTAAACATTGCCATTAAATGGAGCTGTAGCTTAGTATTTGCTCCACAGTTTTGTTGATTGTGTTTGTCTGGTAAGGCAAGTTTAGGAATGATACTCCCCAGGTTAGTACTCCCACGGACACTTTCTGAACCATGCACTACTCACTTGGCTCTCCCTCTGCCTGCCCCCCTGAGGCGGGCCTGAGCGGAGAATTGGAGGCATAAAAATAAAGATCACAAATTGACATAAGAACAATTTCCTGGAAACAGAAATTAGAGAAAACTGAACAGTAACAGCAACAATATTCATGGCAGAGAATACAAGGAAAAAAATGTTATTGCTCACTGTAAAAGGCCCTGACAATAGACAATAGCCCAACACTCACTCCAGCATTACCCTGCTGTTCCCTGTGGCCTGAAACCAGGGCCACCACCCCCCCTCACCTATCCCTCTACCACTCGCATTCCATGAAGAGGAACCCCCTTTCCTCATAAGAGACTTCCTTCCCCCTGCCCTTGGCAATGACAGGAGGAACCCCCTTTCCTCATAAGAGACTTCCTTCCCCCTGCCCTTGGCAATGACAGGAGGTGGTACAGAATACCTCTGGGTCCTGGTCATGCTTCCTCCTGGCTACTGAAAAATTAACCCTGTCCTGGCTGGAACCACACACAAAACCAGCTTCTTTTAAAGATTGGCAGTTTAATATGAATGCAAAGTCTTCCCCAACTTTACAACATTCCTTTGCAGAAGATAGCAAAGATAAGTCAAATGAGGGAGACAAGGAAGAAACACTTAAATAATTTTCCATTGCTATCACTCTGTCCATATTAATTCTACTCATCATCTTGATTTTTTTAATTTTTTTTTTTCTTTTAAGAAGAAAAATGTTATCTTACATTTTTATTTGGTTCAGTTTTCCCTGCTCTCCCCCTGGAAATGTATTACTACCAGACATACCACATTTTCTGAGGGAAGCTCAAAAAAGGGAGAGTCTTTTCAGATAAACAGTCTTTACAGAGAGTCTTTTTCTCTGCCCAACATTCTTTCCTTCATTTTCAGTTACCAAGGTGAATAAAAAAATTAAAGTATTAGAAAATTTGAATGTCTATGTAAATTGCAGCATATTTAAAATATTTTTTTATGTTCTTTGGTCCCTGTATATATATATACACACCTGCTCTACACAGCACAGAAGAGTAAATTTATCAAAAGAATTTAATAAACATTGACATTTGCAGTGCATCAAGACCCTTAGCTACTGAGTCACGACACATTTCTACTAAGATGTTGAAATAACACAAAAGTGCTATAAAATACAGTGAGAAATCTCAGCTCCCATCAGAAAAATTAATCTGCTGCCAAAGTTGAAACATTTTTGTGTAAAGTCCTTGTGTAAAGGTTCTTGTATAAGTTTGTCATATAAACATAATAAATGTGTGCCTAATGACCATCTTAGGTTGAAATTCAGGAAAATTTTCAGCAATGGTCTCATGAGCCCTGTTAAGTTTACATTACTAACAGATTTCCCAAAGTGTGTTAAAAGACTTCTGGAAACAAGTCGAGAGCATGTATCTCCCTATGGAAATCCTACACAGTATACCAAGTACAATACACAAAGAGAGAAAAGGATATGTTCATGTATCTGACATCAACTGAAGTAATGTATACAATCAAGGTTTTCTTTGGGAGTTGTAAGCAACAGATCATTTCAAAAGGAAAAGTTGTGCCAGCAAATGTTTCTTGAAGTTACATTATAAAAAGGGTTCAAAATCAAACAAGCAGACAAACAAAAAGGTTTTCTATTGTTTCACAGAATTTTGAACTCTATGTTCAATTACTTTTCAGATATGTCACCTCAGATATTTCATGTAACTGTAGTCTACACTTAATTCTAGCACAATAATGAAGGGAAGAAAATCTGTGGAAATTTAGGTTGACTGGAAAATGACAAGATGTATAGTTAGTATTCATTTGTGCCAGTGCAAACATTATACTAGTTAGAATTCACAGGGTTCAGGTATGGAATATATAAAATTATCTGTGTAATTTCAATAAAGGGAAATGTGGTACTTAATGTACCATGGATAATGAATATATTATAACCAAAACTTCAGTCATGCATCCTTTGCTACTTGAATGAATTTGAAAGCAACTACACAGGCTACTGAGAGGAACTTAAAACTCTTACTTTCTTGGTACCTTAGGCTAATTTTTACCAAGATCATTCTTGAGGACGCCATTTCTTTGTGGGGTTTTTTTGTTGTTTTTTGGGGGTTTCTTTCTTGTTGTTGTTTGTTTTGTTTTGTTTTGTTTTGTTTTGTTTTGTTGTGTTTTGTTTTGTTTTGTTTTTCCAGTGCAAAAAATAAATGAATGTTTTGCATCCATTATCCAAATACGGTATCATAGAAATTTTTCACCAAAGTCATAAGTAACAGAAATAGATTCTAATAAATTTAAAAAAATCAGTTTATCTAAGCTGCTTTAGGAAGAAAACTATTAAGATTTTGTGCAGATGCTGAAAAATCATTAAAAATATTGATTTTCTAAGAAGCAACAAAATAAACCTTGGGATTTTTCCCCCAGATTTAGTTTTTCACAGAGGCTGAAGATAAACTTGCATAAATGTATTTCTCATTTCTATGGCAGCTAACCACCAACAACTATTTTATGACACTAAACATTCAGTAACCATTCATCAATCATGAATGAAAATATCTGAGAGCAAATGCTAGGGTGAATAAAATGGGGGATATTTGTTTAGAAAACATATATCAGTGAAGTACTAAAAGTACAAAACCCACAAAGATTATGTAGAGCATTTGCTTACTATTCTTTAACTCAACGGAGTTGAGTAGTTGTTACTGTGTTATTTTATTTTTATGATTTTATATTCTTATATTTTCTTCCTTTCTTTGAGCCCTGGGTTCATGGGCCCTGGCAGGAAGGATCCATGAGTGTTGTCAAAGCTGGCAGACACCATAGCTATGCCACTCATGATCATATTAGAAGGGTCATGGTGATCAAGAGAGGTGCCTGGGGACTGGAAGACTTGCTGGAAAGCAGCTTTGTTAAAGTCCTTGGGATTCTGGTGGACAGCAGGCTGTCCATGAGTCAGCCCTTGTGCCTGAGAGGGGTTTGCTGGAAAAGAAAGGCAACAGAAGAGGCTCTAATTCTGCATTCTGACATAAAGAACGAATTCTTACATTGAAACTTTAAATGGAGCTTTTGGAAATGTTCTGGGTAATGATTCAGGACAAAATGAACATTAACATTATAGGAGTGCCCACAGACCAGTAAGTCTGAGAGATCACATGAGTTAGGCTTTTTGTGAGCAATCTCACATATCTACAGATATTCACAGTAAAAACTGGTGTATGGGAGCTGGTAATTCTAAGCATTCTTCCTGGCAGTAGAAGAAAACTACTACTCACTGTCTGCTGCAGTCTAGCATATGCTGGATTGCATTCTAAGAGTATCTGATTCCTTACATTACCTGTGCAGCAAAATTAAGTCATAACGGACTACATGCCACCAAATTAATTAATCCCTCCCAAAAATATTGTAATAGATCACTGGGTTGACTGTTCACTGACTGCAATAACAAGGGGGCATAAAGAGAATGAAAAAGTTGGTGTGCTGATAATGGGTCCACCATTAAGACAGTAGGAAGCTGTTGGCAGATGATGATAAGAAGGTCAACATGCTAAGTTATTTTTCTAGAATTCTTGACTAAAATATTATGTGTAGCTAGAAATAAACATAGTTGAAATTAACAAGGAAAGATTTCAGCCTTAAATAAATCAAGAATAAGCTAGGGAGTACTTATACAAATCAGGTTTTCGTATTGTAAGAGTGATGGTTTTTAACTCTATGTAGTTAAAGAATTGGCTGGTGAAATCAGACCACAAATAGTATTTATTTTGAGAATTCACAGATCAAAGATAAAAAAAGGCAATTTCTGTGCCAATTTAAAGAAAATTTAAAGAAAAGGCAGAGAAGAAGGAGCTGTGGAACTGTGCATCTTTTAATATTAATTTTTAAATAGTAACTGGAAAAAATAATTTAACAAACCTGGAGTACCTGCAAGTAAGAAAGAGCAGATCAATAGCCGAAAAAAGGTTTATAAATAACAAACCACTTCAAAACACTAATTTAGTTCTGCAATAGGATAATAGCCCTTGTAGACAGAGCAGAAGTAGTAGAATAATATAAGCTGGCTTTTAAAGTCTTTTAACATTCTGCCTCATGATAGTATTAAGAAAGCTGAAGGGAAAAAAAAAAAGTTTGAATGAAAAAGCTTGAGGGTAGAATTCCAGCAAATCTGGCAAGGAAATTTTGTCTGTATTGTAGTCTTGAGTTCACTGCCAAAAAGACGGAGGGTTGCAGGAATCAATTCTTAGGAATGAGTTGGATTCTTCTCACTGGATCTTCAACTGTGGAGTAAAAAGCATCTCACAAATTTAAATCTATATAATCTATACATAACAGAACAGAATGTCCTGCCAGAGGCAGCTGAAAAGATTGGATAGTCTCTTGAGATGCCTGGCTACACACCTTCTTTCCTTAGCTCATATAAATTGATATGAGAATATGTGGCAATGTTTTGGCCTACAGGTTTCATTTGTCTGTTTGCTTATCCCTATAACAGTGTTAGCATCAATGGGATTATTTGCAGTTAAATGCAGTCATTTCTGGAGTTTTTGTAAATACATCTAATTGATGGTTAAAGACAATGTGTGATTAAGTACTTGCAGGCAATTCCTAGGTCAGAGGCAGAAGCAGATATTTAGTTATATATATAGTTAATTACTCAGACATAAATTAAGAAGCATCAGTTTTGTGTTTTCATGAACAATGCTATTCATAGACATCAGAAAGAGATGGACTGTTTTTCAAAGATTTTGAAGGTTTAATGGTGGATTTCTGTGCTTTTAGGATTACATCTGTGTTGTATAGTATTTACTAAATTAAAAAGTTAGGTTTTAATGCTAACACTACAAAGAGTTTGAAGTCTAATTCTAGGGAAGGTTTGAATCATGCTCTGTGCCTCTAACTACACCATATGGTCTAAATGCTGAGTATTTTATAAACATGCTTGAGACAGCTCTAAATTAGGTCATGGCTAAAACAGCAAAATCAGTAAAATTTGGGTCAAAAGGACCTGCTTTGTCCTTTCTGTGTAACACAGAAATAATTCAATGCATAAAGCATGTACATAGATGTCTAATTTGTGAATCATGTTTTTGTCATTAAAATTTCACATGTTGTGTAAAGCCACAGTGTTCCATCAGTAGCAAGTTATGCTTTACAGAGAGAAAAAACTGCCCTATTTAGAAAGGAAAATATGTAGGCATAAGTATTAAATCCATAGTTAATAGGTCCTTAAGGTTTTTTGAGACCTTTCAGCTGAAGCTGGATTTAAATTCCATGTTCTGTAGTTCATGACTAAATTCGTTCTCTGCATCTGTTGTTACTTTTTGCTGGGTAGTCTAGTTTTCTGCAATATTGTATATTAATCCAGAATACTCATATATTACATTATACATATGCAGTAGCTGTTAACACTGTAAAATGTGGTAATTTCTTTCCTCAGAGGCTCTTAATCTTTTCATGAGTATCACTGATATGATACCACATTGATCCAGAAACTCAGGCCAGCCAATTGCAGAGGACAGCTAACACCTCAGGAATGTATCTGCATAAAGTTCAGTTTCTTAATAAAGCTTGTCTCAATGGGGTTGGAGTGGCTTAGCATAAAGGTGATGTTCAGCTCACCTAGAAGTTTCAGATAATCTAAAAGTTTCATATCTAATGAAACCATTTTGCTTTGACTATTGGAAGGAGAGCTGTCACTAGGGACATAACCTTTTCCTACAGTGAGTATCTAAACCTGAGTCAATACTGACTGGGGCACTACCCAATGTGCCAGGCTGTGTTGGTTCCCTAAGAGTCCCCTTAGGGTATGTGCTGTCTCCTTTACTGTCCACATACCCAGATACATATTTTTACATTTCCAAGGGAGAACAACCAAGACTGACCCTGGCATGGCTAGATACCAGTGACATTCTAAGGAAACACTATTCAATAAAAGAGGCATACTTGGGGGGCTATACTTGGTCAGAGCTTCTGGTGGCTCTTTCTAGTGTCTAGATTTAAACTAAAAAGAGCTAATCATATAAAAATACTTTTTGTTATTGAATGCTTTCTTGTTTTTTTTTCCACCTCTTAAATATATTTTCCAATGTTAATTTCCTAACAATCCACTGGGCTAAAGCACTGAGGAAAATAGGTTTATCAAGATATCAAAGATTCAGTTCTGTTTCAGTTTTAATTTCACTAGAAGTTTTTTATAGATCTGGGAAATGTATTTGTCATTCATTTTATTTGTACCAAATGAAGCGTTCGATGGCTTGGAAAGATTATCTGGAAGATTCACATGTTTTGCAGTACCTTAATATTAAGTAGCTTTTGTTATTTCTCAGAAAGTAGTTTTATAAAGCAATGACTCATTAATCCTGAGTGCAGCCAGTGATTTCAGCAAAAAGTCGATACAGTATTTCACAATATATGGTACCATTCAAACTGCTTAGAAGAGTCATATCTATATTCTAACTTGTAATCAACTCTTTTTCATCAGAAGTCTACAACAGTTTAAATACATAGCATTTTTTCCTCCTATAAATAAATTTGCATCAGAATCTTTTATAAATATATTAAAATGTAAACTAGCATGATGTGATATGCACTAATAAATAAACATGATCAAATTTCAAACATTATGAAAAATAACATAAAACAAATATATAAAAAATATATAACAACTTTTATTTGAAGGTATCCTGCACACAAAAATGTTTACAATGCAAGTATTTTCTGTTTCTCACACTTGTAAGTATTGCTTTTCAGGATATTCATAGTGAAATTTTTAACATAATTATATGACATTTCCTCAGCCTAGATGAGATTATTTAACATTCCATTAACCATATCTTGTAAAACTCCAGTGACAGGGACTCTACCATACCTCTGGGGAGGTTGTTCTAGTCATTGCCTGTTCTCACTGAAAAATTTATTTCTTGTATCAAGATTAAATCAGACCTGTTCTCCAACTTGTACCCATTGGGCATGGTCTTTTTCATGTGGCTTCTGTCATGAAGAGAGACATCCTTCTGTGTATCTGTCAAAAGTACAGGAATAGTGCTATGAGGTTCCCACAAGCAGTCTCTTTCCAGGGGCAAAAGACCAAACTTCTTCAGTTGTTCCTCTTAGGGCTGGTCCTCCAGCCCTTTGATCTTCATGGTGACACTCCATTAGATCCTCCTCTGTCTGTCCATATCGTCTTTAAAATTTTGGGTCCCAGAAATGAACAGAGTGCTTAAGCGTGGCCTTACAAGTTCTGGGTAAAGTGAGATGAATCACTCCTCTACGACTGCTAATAATGTTTCTGCAGATGCAGCCCAGGATCCATTTTGCTTTCACTTTGTTGCAGCCTCACACGTCTGACTCATGCTCAGCTTCTTGGCCACCAAGGCCCCCAGATGCATTTCAGAGACGCTGCTCTGGGCTCTTTGGTTCTGTTATCCCAAGGGCAGAACCTTGCAGATGTTTTTGTTAATCTCATACAGTACTTTCTAGCCTGCTCCTCCAGCCTATCCAGGTCTCTCTGTAAGATGGCTCTTTGTTGGGAGTTTGATCTCTTTCTTTGTTACCTATAGAATTTTTTCCCGTAAGTTGCTAGGAAACTAACTACTGGATACTTATGAGTACTTAAGCAAAAGAAATTGCCAAAGTTGGGAGAGGACTGTAGCATCTGGCTACACTTCTTTTGTCTCTGGGAGTTTCTCTCAGAGGGGAGAGATACCACAAGATTTTGGGGAAGGAAAATGATGGGGCTGGGGGGCAGCTGCGCTCTCTCGCTCTTGGCATCAGAAGGATACCATTCAAGCTGTTGCTCACTGCGTGGAGAATTCACTGTCACCACTGGAGTCCAGTCCTAGGGATCTACCACCATCTGCTTGTGTGTCCAGGAGTCCTGAGCTCGCTTTTTTCCTGCCCTGCTGGGAGCTGGGCCACCACTGTCCCACCCCCTCTGCTTCTTTGGCAGTGCCCTGGGTCTCTCTACGCTGTAGCCCTGCACCCCTGCCCTGCTGGGACCTCCTGCAGCTCCAGCTACCACCGCAGAGCTTCTGGTGCATCTCATCTGCCAGCCTGGGATTTCTGCTCATTCCTGACGTTCCAGCTTGGTGCTCCTCAGAGTTCTGGTGCAGGGGCACCAGGATCAGACTGTCCCAGGGTTTTCTGAAGCAAAGCCTCTCCTCCATCCCTTCCCATCTTGGCCAAGAAGGCCGTCACGAGGTTCCCAGTTCTGTTTTGTTTTTAGTGCTGTAGTTGTTTTGTTTGCCTTGTTATACATACTAGTAAAGAACTATTATTCCTATCCTCCTATCTTTGCTTGAGAATCCCTCAATTTCAAAATGATAATAATTCGGATGGAGGGGCTCTTTGCATTCTCCATTCCAAGGGAGTCTCCTGCCCTCCCTAGCAGACACCTGTCTTTCCAAACCAAGACACTCTTCCCTCTCACATTTGTGCTTCACCATCAGTCTGGTGTCATCAGCAAACTTGGTGACGCTGCTTTCAATCCCATCAACCGGATAATTTATGAAGATATTTAACACTGAGAGGCCCATCATTGATCCTTGGGGGACCTCACTCGGCAACTGGCTGCCAGCCTGAGTGAAAACCATTGATCACCAACCATCCACTGAGTGCAGCCTGTTAGCCAATTCCATACCCAAATCACAGACCACCTATCCAAGTTGTGCCTTGACAGTTTGTTCAGGAAAAGGCTGTGGGAAATGGTGTTGAATGATTTGCTGAAGTCCAAATAAGCAAGTGCTCTGCTCATGTTGATAGAATATGTTATTTTGCTATAGAAACGACCAGGTGAGTCTGGCCTTAGTAAAGGCATATTGCCTTTTCCCAATCAGCTGCTTCATTGGGCTTCTATCATCCTACCAACAGACTTTCCTAAATCCTGCTCCTGTGGAGGAAAAGGATCAAGCCATCTGTGCTGCTCATTATTTCTGTAAATGCTGTATGTTTGCATAGGTGCTGGAAAGGCACTGTTTTCTCTCTGTCCTGTCTGTGCCGCCAGCTGTGTGCATGCTGGATGTGTGCATGTGTGACAGGCTGTTCATGCAGCAGGCTGTGAGTGCGGTGTGGGTGTGCGTGTGTTCCTACTGAGGATTGTGTGATGAGCCCTTTTGCCGGCTGGACTCTGGAAACAGGGAGCACAGCAGCCTCATCTTCATCGGCCTACCCAATCCAGCAACCTCTAACATGGGAATACGAATCTTCAAATCGATCTCATGTGTAATACTGGTAAGAAAAGGTATTTTTCTACCACATGTGGACCTGATATGACTCAGGGGCATATGTGTCCTTGAGAAACAAAACAGTCGTCTGGCCGAGCTTTCTGATTTTTCTTCCTGTTTGCTTTTTTGCCTAATTGCTATTTTAATTCACTCAGAGCTAAAACAGTTTATTAATAGCTGATTGGACTGGCTTATCTTACAATGGAGATAAAACTATTTAAAATAATGCAGGGATCAAAACTTGTTTACTTTATACAGACACCACTTCAGTAGAATAAACATTTCAGTGTAAGAAGTTTCAGTTTTCACTGCAGTCTCTTAACAGCAGTATAGATTTTTGGCAATCAATATTTCCCCTAAAATGCCCAGAATAATTAAACAGTAAAGATAACAACTGGGAAAAGTACAGCACATCTTTACATTTATCACAGAGAGCAACTCTTGGAGGCCAGACTATGACAAAAAAATTCTCTGATGTGACTACATATTTTACATGTATAACAACTACCAAAACAAACAAAAAAGAAAACTTACTGATTTCAGGAGAACTAAATAGACTGTGAATGCTGTTGTCCTCATTATTGTTTTCATTAGGAAATGAGATTATTTTGGGGTTGGCCTAATCTCTTTTCTCCAGAGGTAAGCTCCTTTAAAGAGTCAGGGGTCTAGTAAAAAACCAAAGCAAACAGATAGAGAAAAAATGTTTAGTAAGTGTTTCTGAGAAGAATTTGTACCAATTACCTACTCTAGGGAAGAAAAGAATATTTAGATGGAACATGGATGATATAAACTCAAATCCTTGATTTGTCTGAGGAAATATGGGCTCATGTTACACATAAAAGTTCTCTAATGCCCTTATTATATGGTATTTTGGGATTTCTCAGGCTTTATAGCATGGAACTAACTATAAATTGCACAAACTAAAAAGCTGGAGAAATTCTGTGGAGGCTAATTGTATTTTGCTGTGTTGTTTTTCAAGTCAACTCCTTGTTCCAGTCATTTTCTGAAACCTGTTCATACACTTGTGTGGGTGTAGCACAAAGGTGCCATGGAGAAAATATAAAGATAAGAAATGGCTAATGGTGATGAAATGGGTGTGCTTTTGAAGTTCTGAGGAGTGAGATGTTTAATTATATTCTTACCTACCTAAATATTGAAGCTATAGGTACAGATGTTGTTAGTGTTCTGGTTTTTGTTAATCTTATTCTTGGGGGTTTCTTTACTAGTCTTAGTCATAAAATAACAAGCACAGTGGAAATTAAAACAAGTTTTAAGGTGACCAAGAATTAGTAGTGTTATGGTGATTGTCATACCCTGTGATTTCAACCCTTCAAGGATTTTAGTTGGATCTAAAAAAAGAACAACGTTATGTAGTCTAAAAACAAAGATATCAAGATTGCTTTCAGAATTAGTTCACTTGTCTGTAAGACTAGCCAATCAGTGAACTATATTGTACAAATAAACCTAACAGAAAGTCTCACACCTAACTATACAGAACAGACTATATTCAGAAATGAATATAAAGAAATTCAGAAAGTTGATAAGGAAATCTTCTTACATAGGATTTAGCATTTATATGAACATAGAAAGGTGTTTATCTATTGGTACAGAACTGGGACTTACCTATTTTATAAATTATCAGTGTATTTGAGAATGTTTAAATAACACTAAATTTGCCGGTTATGCAAATAATGACATACACACTGTACTATCCATATAAACAGATTGGATAAAATTGCATATAAAAACCTGCACAATTTTTTTTTGAAAACAATGTTTTACTGCATTTTAATACCCTTTCAAATTTTGACTTCTATATCTTTTTGGCTAGTGACTGGTTTCATTGTACTGTGACTAATTTTTCAGTTTCTCTGTTTCCTGTCTTTAAATTTGTAAAGATAAAACATTGATCTATATATAATTCCTACTGTAAGCTTCGTGTAAGGATTATGATAAGAAGCACTATTATTTCATTCAAAATAGGATTTCAGTTACCATGAACATTTCCCTAACAACTCAAGGAAGGAAACTTCTGTTATTATTTTTTAAAATAGCGTCCAGAAAAGGAGAAGAGAAATGCTTTGTGAAGGATATTGAGTGGCTGAGTGAGATTTGATCTGAGGACTCATGAAAATTAGTTAAAAGTAACTAGTTTAGAAAATCCTTTCTGGCGCTATCAAGAGGGAGAACTAAAGAAAAAATACATAAATTAATTTTAAAAATAAATATTAATAAATAATTTAAATAATTAGTATTGGGCTGCACAATTCCAAAAGAGAAATTTATTTTTATTAGTTTATCTAGGTAGCCCTGTTACATTTTATGTATTACATTGTCGTCTAGCTTCTTACAATCAGTTAAATTTTTGTATAAATTTTGTTCCATTTTCACATACCTTTTTTTTTTTTTAATGATTCAATAAAGCATTAATTACATAAGTATGAAAGGATCTCTTTTACCATTGCCTTGGTTTAAGACATTCTAAAATGAGGTGGACACTCTAAAATTAGTTACCTCCCTTTAGTTTCAACCAATCCCTTTGCACCAATAAGCAACTACTATGAGAGATGTAAGTGAAAAAATAATAGTTTACTAATAAGCGAAACAGCAACAGGCATAAAATCACCAGATACAAAATTGCTAAATCTTATTAACTCCTTGGGAAGGGTCACCCAAAATGGTGGGGCACCACCTCCTTCCAAGAATGTCCCGATTGCTGACTGTGTGTATGGAGACAAAGGGAAAATGTCATCAGACCCTTTCCAAGATGGAGCCTGTCACAGTGTTATGGGTTTGGGATGTTACCTGTGCACACAAAACTAAAGACGGAGTCAGAATAGCAAAGCAATAAATATATTCTGACGCCTGGATGTTGGAGAAGCCACCGAGCAGGAGGAGGAGATAGAACATGGCTCCTGAGTGGGAGGGGCAGGAAGACAGTGAACCTTCAGGGTGCCCCCTGGATAACAACATTGTGCTTTATGTCATCCTAACACTTCCGTCCCAAGGCCCACACCTTATAGCTTCTCCTCAGGAGTGGCCAGTTTCAACATCATCTCACGCAGGGCCAACACATGAGATGAGGTCACAATGGCCCATGATTGCAATGGCTTTATTGTATATTGTTTCCCTTTCACAGGATAAATCCCACCAAGTGACTGATGCTTAGTTGCATTTCTGTTAGTCCTGTAAGCTCTTCTAACAATTTCTTCTAACAATAAGTTCTTCTTCTACATAATCTTGTCGACATGCACAACCACAGACCAAATATGTCAGGCCTTAGATGCATCTTCAGTCTGTCACACATGGGCAGCTGCTTTTTCTGGGAAACAAAGGGACAAGATGGTGCCAAACCCTTCCTTGAATGTAGGAACTTACGGAGAAGTTCTAGTAGCAGATGAAGACTTGCCAGCATGCATGGGGTCAGTGCCACTGCCCGCTGCTTCCTCCTGCTGTCTGCCAGATTCTGCGGCATTGGTGCTGATGTCCCCGCAGTGTGGTGAGGGGAAAGAACCACGGTGCTGGTGCTCACACATGGTTGAAATGGCCTCCTGGGACTCACTCATCCTTCACTGCTGATAGAGTTAGCAAAGTTCACTCTGAAAACAGCTTTTAATTGCAAAATGCAGTTTTTCTGAGTTGCTCCAGTTGCAAGCCCAGAAATCTGTGGGAAGCAACCCCATTCAAAGCAGTGCATCTGCCTTCAGCAAATGCTGCCAGGCAAAAGAGGGAGTCAGCTCAGGTGTCCTAGACTTTTAAGGGCACTGACACCTCCTGACTGCCACACAGTTCTGGTTCTGGTCATGCCACAGGGCTCTAAAGAGACATTAACATTTTTGGGCACAGATAGATATGGAGTGCAAAACCATTTTGGATTACCCAGGACAATCATAAATTTTAATTGTTGCGAAGTAAACAAATGTATGGTATTTATTTCTCTTACTGTATTACAAAATATATAAAACTATGTCTTAAAGGATATCCAGCTTCATTATAGTGAGCTATATAAATGAAGACTATTTTTGTAGAAAATGTTTCCCTAAACCAAATTTATTTAAGATGTAAACCTAATGGACGTCCTATTTTCCCATTTTCTCCTATGTGGTAAAACTGCCAATAACATGGAAAGGAAAAGCAAAAATAGCTGCATATGTAGTTTCAAGTTCAATCTTAAAACAGACATCACCAGACTACCTTCCTGGTGTTTTTATTCAGCAGGAAAGTCTTTTAAGATCTGCCAGAGAACCTGGTTGTACCATGTAATGGTGTCTTCTTGGACTTCATGCCTTAATCCTCTTCCCTTGCTGTATTGGGTTTGCACGACCAGGTTTGGTAACAGGTCATGATGTGACTTCTGTGAGAAGATGCTGAAAGCTTCCTGTATATCCAGCAGAGCCAGTGCCAGCCAACTCCAAAAGAGATGTGCTGTTACCCAAGGTTAGGCTTATCAGAAGTTGTGGAAATGGTGGTAATACCTCTGTGATAATATATTTAACAAGAAAAACAAAAGTTATTATGCAGATGTAATTGAAGAAGAGAAGTGCAGAGCAGAATGAGAACATGTGAGAGGAACAGACACCAAGGTCAGTGAGGAAGGAAGGGCGGAGGTGCTCCAGACACTGGAACTGAGATTCCTCTGCAGCCCGTGGTAAGGACCATGGTGAGGCAGCTGTACCCCTGCAGCCCATGGAGACCCATGTGGAGCTGAGATCCACTTGCAGCCCTTGGAGGAAACTCAAGCCAGAGCAGGTAGATACCTGAGAGAGGGATATGAAACAATGGGAGGCCCATGCTGGAGCAGGGTCCTGGCAGAGATCTGCAGAATCTTGGAGAGAAGAGCCTGTGCTGGGGCAGATTTCCTGGTAGGACTTGTGACCCTATGGGGGACCCATGCTGGAGCAGGGTGAAGGCTCTTTTTCCTGAGCAACAGCAGAAAAAATGTATGATGAACTGATCATAACCCCTATTCTCTGTTTCCCTGCACTGCTGCTGCGGAGGAGGTAGAGATGGGAAGGAGCGACAGGTGGTGGAAAGGTCCTTTGGGAATTATTTTACTTCTCATTATCCTGTCCTGATTTTGTTAGTATTCAATTAATATCCCAAAGCTGACTCTGCTTTGACCATGATGGTATTTGGTGGGTGGTCTCTCCTAGTGCTTGGTTAAACCCATGAAGCTTTTGTTGTATTTTCTCGCCCGTCTAGTTGCAGAGGGGAGTGATAGAACAACTTTGGTAGATGCCTGGCATATATGGCTAAGAATTTCAGGGGTATAATCAAAACTATAAATTCTGTTAGATATGAATACTTCCTTGAATTTTTAACTGTGCTTTTATACTAACTTGCAAATTATTGCCTGTATGATATTTTGCCATTTCTTTGTCATCTCTGCTTTCTTTACCAGTCTTGTTTGCACCTTGATACAGGCAGGCATCTCTTCTAATTGGATTGTAGTGATTTGGGTCACATTGTAGTGATTTGGGTCCTCTCTGGGGTGCCAGCTTGACAGCACACCTTTTTCAAATATTTTACAAGTATTTTTTGATTATGCATTTCTTCAGGGGTAAGGTGCAAACACACTGGAGGTGCCCACTGCCCTAGGTACTTGCCCATACGATCTCGCACAGCCCGACACTCAGAACTATCTACCCTTTGGGCAGATCTCTGGGTGATATTCTTAGTTATCTATCTGACCTTAAACAAGACTTGAAACAATTAAACCTGGTTCCTATCAAAATGGCCAAGCTGGTTTTAAGGGTTTTCAGAGGATATGAAAAATCTTTAAAATTTTCAAGTGGTATGGTATTCAGCCTGGGGGAAAAGGAAGGAAAGAAGGAAGGAAGATGTAGAAATATATCTTCCCCTTAGGTTGTCTTTCTGAGGAGAAAAGGCTACAAGTATGATTATTAGTCATTCCCAGTAGAGTATTCAGTAGATGAGTCCCAAAGTACTGAGGTGTTTGCAATACCGAGTACATTCCCCGGATTGGTTTATTGACCAGCAACACTAGTGTATCATAAGCCAATACTACAAAATACCTGTCAATTAATCTTAGCTCAGGCCCCAAGGACAATAAATATTACCACAGAGAACACATACTGCAAAGTAAGATACTACTGCTATTACAGTACAAAACCCTGGGCTAAAACACAACTGTGAGAGCAAATGAATCACCATTATAACCAGCAACTATTGAACCAATAGAATGAACATTTATAATAACTGTCATTTAATACACTATGGTCAGATCTGTCATTGCAACCCATTGTGCCTCACACTGGGCACCAAAAAGGATTGTTGTAGTTGAAAGCTGGCTGGCAACTAATCACCATGCAGCTGCTTGCTCACACCCTCCCCCCTCCCCAGTGGAATGGGGAGGGCAATCAAAAGTAAAACTTGTAGATTGAGATAAGAACATTTAAATGATTGAAACAAAGGTGGTTTTTTAAAAAAAAAA
>VYXD01005449.1:173436-186911 GCA_013397195.1 Hylia prasina
AAAAAAAAAAAAAAGGAAAAAACCCGAAACCTAGGAAAAACAATTGTGATGCACAATAAATTGCTCACCACCCATTGACCAGTGCCAGACCCTGTCCCACCTAAACCCTGATCAGCCCCTCTTTCAGATAACTTGCCCAGTTACTGGGCAAGTAACTGGGCAAGTTATCTGAACAAGTTATACTGGACATGATGCTCTATGGTATGGAATGTATCTTGGGCCAGTTTTGGGCACCTATCCCCAGCCATGCTCCCTCACAGCTTTTTTTGTGTGGCAGAGCATGAGTCATTAAAATGTCCTTGATTTAGGATTAACACAACCTAGCAGTAACCAAAAGATCACTGTGTTATCAACATATTCTGATACTGAGTATAAAGCACAGCACATTACTAGCTACTGAGAAGAAACTAACTCTATCTCAGCCAAAACCCAGACACAAATCTATTCATATATGCAACCACTTGTTTACAGAATTTCACCATATAACTTTAAACATTTATATTTATACATGAGTATTCATCCGTTTCCATGTATTTATTAAAGTAATTTATACCTGTGGTCCTAGACAAGGATTTTGTGATAGCATATTTAATAATTGAAGACAAAAGTTCATAGCTCAGTTAGAAAGTATCACTAATCAAGCAATTACTAGCCATTGGCAAGGTAAAAAGTAATGAAGCTTGATGCTGGAAGGACAGTCTTTGAAAATGAAACACATTCTCAGTGTTTGATACTAAAAGTGCTGTATAAACGAATAAAATGTAATGTAATATAATTATAATTAAGGCAGATTTGAGGTCAAGTATCCTTTAAACTGAGATTAAACATATTATTCATGACAGTGCAGGCATCATTAGACATGTATAATGTCTATAAAGAGGAAGCTATGTGAGAGGACATCAGTAACTGAGCCTGACACCACCAGTAAGCCAATTCAGATTTCTTCTGTAATATGTAAGAGATATAAATCTTCAGGAATATTATTTTGTGATGGAACTGGAAACATAAACCTGTGCAAGAGCATGTCAGGGACACAAATCTCTCTACTTAAACAATAATTCATTTGTTATTATTTTGCAATTGATAAATGACACACACAGCATGAACAGAAAAGTGGGAGGTAAATTTGGAAGGTAAAGAAATAAATGTAAGAAAGAAAAGGATGGGAGGAAAGAAAATAAAGATGAATGTTGCTCTCCAGTACCATAAAACCCAAGTCAACAATTTCAGGATGAAATATGAGAGAAGGAAGCATAATGAGAATAAAGGTGAAAAAAATTTATGAAATTCGGTAGTTAACTGATGCAAATTATGCAGTCTTGTTGTGTTAAAGTGTTATCACCAGATGCTATGAAAGTTTGATATCTTATATAAAATGGTAAATATGCTTTTGAGAATAAATGACATCTAACAGTTTTGTCCAAGAGAGACCAGACTCAAACTTTTTTTACTACAATAGTACGTCACTATGCTCATAGAGACATTTTGTCACGGAAGTCTTATTCATTTGTGAGAGTGCTTACAAAAGGCATATGCATGTTGATTAATACATTTTAAAAAAATAGTAATGGAAGGTGTTGGAACCACAGGTGTTGGTTAAATTTAAAAGGGCAGAAACAGTGCCAAAGTCTTTCTTTGATTTTCTGCATGCATCTCATTACTTTTTCTTCTCTTCCTTTTCTTTATCTATTCTCTCAATTAATATCTAAGTGATTTTTTTCCTCCCTTCACGCCGCCATATTCCTTTGTTCAACAGCTAACAATTGCAATATATCTACATCTACATCTACATCATCTATATCTATATCTATATGATGTAGTACTCCACTTACTCATCAGATTACAAACAAATATTTGACAGACTGCATGAGGCCATGGATATTTACAGACCGTATGAAACCACGGACATATATTTTACAAAATACTTTTAGTGAGGCCTTTTTTCCCATGGTTATGGAGATAATTTCTAGTATGTAAAGTACTTGTTATCATTTAAATATATCTATTATATATAAAAGTTTATCATCCTGGATGCTGAATTGGATATTAATCAAACACATTTCTGAGAGATGAGAGACATAGCGCAATGTCTTGTCCAATAACAAAAAGAAAATCACTACAGATTAAAAAAACCCAAATAAATGCAGAGAACAATGAGAACAAAGTCTGTAAAAAGGACATTTAAATCTATTAATTTAACCTAGATGGTAAGTATAAAGGTAATGAACCATAAATGAGAGCATTTTATGAGTAAATGAAAGAAATAAAAATACCACTTGCCTTCTTGCGGGACTTGCGCAAGTCAGATTAGATTGTGACTATTTTTTACCAAATATCAAATCATGTTCTTCTAGACGCAAATTACTTTGTACTTATTTCGGTACAGTCATACTTGTATTACACGGTAGCATAGAACACTTAAGAAAATCCATGTTAAATTAGAAGAATATCGTGCTGTGGACATGAACTCAGTCAGTAAATATACAAATATTCAATCATGCATATATAATAAATATACATCAGATTTCTGCATTATTATTTTTAAGCTCTCAGTAGCAGCTTCAATTCAGGAGTAAACGTCCTTTCATTATGTATTAGCTAAACAGACGGGCATTTATATGGAGCAGAGGATATCTCTAAGTTCCCACATATAACTTGTTTATAGGTCTGTATCATTATTTGGATGCATGTGATAAAAAGGAGAGGCATTAATCGTTGCACCAAGAGGAATGAAGTAACAGTGGGATTTAGGTAGTGCAAGAAGATGGATTAGCTCTCTTCTGTAGACTCTGGTTTTGATATCCCACTGCTGAACACAATGCTTACCCTGCATCTCAAAAATGCTTATCACTACTACGTTAACACTTGTCAGCCTACTCTGTCTTAGCAAAAATTTCAAGTACAATAATATTTAGCTAGGAAATTTTAATTGTAATGAATTGTGGCGGGACATGGACTATGCAGATATTAATAATGCTATGTTCTGAGAAATACCAGAGATACTATTTCTAATTAATTTATTCACTCTTTTATAAGTGCAATTCTTCCTGAATTTTCACTGTAGACTATTTCTTTTGGTTTTGCTATTTTGGCTATGCATAATTTCTTCCAGATAAATTAACATGCAAGTAATTTTCGGTGCAAGATATAACTTTTCTAAACTTCTTATTTATTTACAAGTGCTGTGTATAAGGTCTAAACAATTGTACTGGTTTGAAAGCAAAACCAGTGAGAGACTCCAAGTCAGAAGTACAATTTAATAAGAGCAAAAGAAAAGAAGTAAAATAAAGTAAAATAAAATAAATTCAATAGTATAAAATACCACTGACAAAGTCAGAATACAACCTGACACCCTGTTAGTTAGGGTGTTAGTAGCAGTCCAGATGAAATGGTCTTGTCGAAGCAGTGGTCTTGTAGAAAGGTCTGGTAGCTCTTGTCCTCCGTGAATCTAGTGGGGGAAAAAGCTGACTCTGCTGTCCTAAACCCAGGATTATATGCAGGTGGGAATGCTTGGCTCCTCCCCCTGGGTGGAGCATCTCACAATGGGCTGATATCATTCTAATGGGTTCTTGATGGCCCATTGAACAGAAACGGCTTCCCGAGGGAGTTATCTATGAGTCATAGGGCAAGGCATTGATGGGCCATTAGCAGAAGATAAGGGAAACACTGCCCCACCTGGTTCCAACACCTCAGATGGTGATAGAATACATACTTTGGGCACATCTTACATTTTTAACCTAAGACAACAATTATATTTGAATACTTCTTATATAATTTTCAGTGTTCAGACTAAATAAGGCCAATGGATTTCTTAAAACTCAACTTTAGACTACTTCTATAAACACTGTCCTTGGGAATCAAGCTTATCATCCATAAATTCTATCAATTTAAAACAAAATGTGAGCATGAAAACATTTTGTGCTAAGCTTAAGGATATATTTCTATTATGTCCTGGTTCTTTTTGTCCTTTCTCTCTCATCTTTTCTCCTCGGAAAAAAATGTAAAAAAAAATTAAAAATCTGTATTTTTTCTTTTGTTTAATTGAGTTTTTCAGCTACTCACCTTCTGTCCATTGTGGAGGACTCTAAACCAATCATTCTTAATTTAAAACTTAAAGACCAAATTTCTTATGCTAATCTGACATTTTTTCTCTCATGGTAATTATTTACCTATTATTTTCTGATACATAAATCTTCTCTACTATATGAGGAAGTGGAGGATAATGGAAGACAGTAAGAATCAAAACCATAAGTCTGGAACCAGATCTCTGTAAAACTATGATGTAGAATTGTTATCAACTGGACTGAACATTAGACTAAACAGCAAAACATTATTTGCATTTATGTTTATGTTGCCACTGTCTGAATAAAGGGGACTTTAATATATAAAGGAAGAGTACAAGCAACACAGAGAGAGACTTACCAAGACCTCTATAACAGGATAAAGGACAATAGGTTTGAAGAGAAAGGATAGATTTAAATTGGATACAAGGAGGCATTTTTTAATGGTGAGGCGGGTGAGACACTGGACCAGGTTGCCCAGGGAAACTGTGGACTCCTCATCCTTGGAAACATCTGAGGTCAGGCTGGATGAGGCTCTATCAGGGGGCTGAGGTCATCAGTCATTTTCTCTGCTGCTGCTTCCTCCTCAAGAGAACTCCTCATGTTCTTCCCCTGCTCCAGTGTGGTGTCACTCTCATGGGAAACAGTTCTTCGCAAAATGGTCCAGCATGATCCCCTTCCACAGGATGAAGTCCTTCAGAACAGGATGCTCCAGCATAGGTCCCTCATGGGGTTATAAATACTCCTAGCAAACCTGCTCCAGTGTGGGCTCCTCTCTCCACAATTCAGATCCCGCCAGAAGCCGCTCCAGTGTGGGCTTCCTACAGGGTCACAGCACCCTTTGGGCACATCTACCTGTTCCAATGTGGGATCCTTCAAGGCTGCAGGGGAATCTCTGCTCTGGCACCTGAAGCACCTCCTTCCCCTCCTTCATCACTGACTTTCCTGTATGTAGAGCTGTTTCTCTAACATATTCTCACTCCAGTTGTTCCACAGATTTTTCCTTCCCTTCTTAAATATGTTATTCCTGAGGTGCTAACACTGTCACTGATAGGCTCAGCAGAGCTGGCATCAACCCTGTCACACCTGGGGGAAGCTTCCAGCAGCCTTCACAGGAGCCACCTCTGTAGCCCCACTAACAAAACTTTGCCATGTAAACCCAATGCAATGGTGTTTGTGGCCATATTCAACCAGCGCTGTTATATTGTCAAAATCCATGTAAAGGTGGATGGGTAAAAAAGGCAGTAAATGATTGTTGATAGATCCAGCTATAGTTTAGCTTCTGTCATAATTCAGTGAAGTTGTGCTGAATGTCACTGAATGTCAGAAATATCAAGACTGTTAAAACCAAAACCAAATCCCAAGATGCAAACTGTGACATTAAGGTTCATAGCATTGGCCACCAAGGGGTCTGTTTGATCTTCTGGAACATAAACCTTGGCTTCAATTTTCATTGAAGTAGGTGTTGTTTGTATCATTTTTAAACTCTAAAAAAAAAAAGAAATTCTTCAGTAAAACCTGTCATCGAAAGTAGAACAACAGCATAAGCATCCAGATAAAAGATTTATTTCTCATGTTAAAATACATACTGTGCATCTGTATCACAATCTCACCTAACATAAATGTTCTCTATGGTTAAACATTTCTATGTGTGAAGCCCCATACTCAAAAAAACTGTATGTTATGATGCACCTTCACAAAATGACATTAACTGATAACTTACTGTTTCTCTTAAATAAAGCAATTAATTTCTTCTGCTGAAGTAACAATTCATTACTAAGGGCACTAAAAGAGGACAGTCCTCCAATTCAAATAACTTTGCAGTTTGTATTTGAAATCAAATTGTTCGTATGTGTTTAATAGAAAATTCCGCACTGTTAATGTGACAATCCTTTGAAAAATTTTGGCTAAATACAGTTTTGAAATAGCTGAAATTTGCTGCATTTTTTAAAAAAATTGCATTCGTTTAATAATTCTGAATCTTTATATGTTTCCCTATTTACACTGGCAATTTTGGTTGTGTTCTAAATTACAGGCAAATTATATCAATAATAAAAGAAAAATAAGTAATGTTAGTAGATCTAATTAGTTCTTTCTTATCATTACATTATTTACAAGAAATGTATAACATTCAAAATACCTACAGTATATCAAGAATTCTTTCATTATTTCTTAAGAAATAATACAAGGAACTCATTGGAGAATGGATCTCTGACATACATTTTTAATAAAGGTTCATCACTATATTTCCATCACTTAAAATGTTTTCTTTCTTGGAAATAATTAACAAAGCAAAATCAAATTGAAAATCCAAAACTTTTAAAATTTTATTTCTTAATTTTTATTATGTTAAAGGGACACCCTGTGAAAATAGGCAAAAATACACAATTATTTGATCAGCAGGGTAGTAGTAATGGTCACCAACAAATATACATGGTGCTTTTTCATCTGGTCTGCAAACTGTAGTCATGTAACCAAGTATTCTAATTTTAGATGCTGCTTTTGTAAAAGCCAATAGTTTCCATGGATAAAAGTGAGACAGAGTTTGTAGAAGTTAATAAATTCTATATAAATAAAGCAGCTTACAGGGGGGAAGAGAGAAGAAAAATAAAGTTTGAACAAGCAAATCCTTCCACTTCTCTAAAGTCAAGAGGAAACTTCAAGCCAAAAATATTGTAAATTTAACTTAATTACATTAATGGATTAGACAGACAATGTAAAGAAAAAAGATGACTGGCAATTGCAACATAAAGGGGAGTGTTAGGAAGGGAAGAAAGGGATAAATTTTGTCTGTTTTTACCAGGCTATAGACATTTTTTCAGAGCAAAAAAAATAATAGCTGTATGTAAAATCCCATCAACTGCCAGTTGAAATACAACTTATGTTTTGAAAATATATACCAAGATGGCTTTCCTGACAACTTCTAAGCAATTAACCCAGATGATTTAGCAGAAATAATGACAAATAACAAGTGTTTCTATTGACTTTATGGAGGTATGAATCTGACCAGTGTCTCTGGTTAAAATAAACAAAGCATTTCCTATTCCCACCCTGAGTGGTTTCAAATATAGAAGAGTTCTGTACTTACTGGATGTACTGAGCAAATTTTTAGAATTTATTTTGTAAAATAATTTCCTCAAATTATTTTAAATCATGTTAATAATGCATTATAAAACATCAGAAAGGCTAATGACCATTTCTTAACATGCTGTTACCATAACTTCTTGCTATCAGTTCACTGTTCCCTTTCTCCTGCCTTTTTTCCCTAATGACCTTCATGATGTTGATAATTATACACAGCAGAATCCTTAGTTAGAGATAATGACAATGAAGCTTGCTGATTTTTTCTCCTTTCAATTTATTTAATTTAATGTGAAACTACTATTTCTCATCACTTTTTTTTATTATTATTATTCTGTCACCATTTCTGTGCTGTCTGATCTGCAGAAAGGTCTCCAGCATAGCTTTTCCTAACATGCTTTTCCTCCCCTCTTAAATTTGTCACCTAAGATGATTTGTCATATGACAAATTTGTCATACGACAAATTGGTCCATCTCAGTGTTCACCCCTACTGTAAAAACTTAAGTGTTATTTCTGCCAGGTGTAATGTCATGTCTGCTGGGCACTGCCGAGGTGCTCCATGCTTTGGTCTACACTGTCTCCCCACAGTCCCACACTTGGGAGTCCACTGTCCCTTCTGAGGAATAGAACCTTTTCCACAGAAAAAAATTATAATTTGATTAAATAAAGGACCCACATATGGACTCAGGGCCTCACTTGCATTAGGAATATGCTTATATTGTTGCACTGCAGAGAAAATACTCATGAACTCACAGCACAACTTTTACACCTGTATGGCTCAATTATGAGTGGTTCCTTATCTCTGTACTGAACATATATGACTTACTTTGGGTTGTAACAAAGGGGTCAGTATCAGCGAGAGTTGTAAGACAATCTTAATTAATGGTCAAGTAAAATTAGAAATTCAGTTAATAAAGATGTCATCTAAATATTCCAGGATTTCAGAAACCTAGCAGAAAGATGGAAATGGATATTTCCAATATAAGACAGTAAAATAGTTTCCAAAGATTTTTTTTTTTAATGCTCTTCATGTGTGCACAAAGCTGAGACTTTCACAATCACTGATTTAATGTTCCTATGGCTCATACAAAAATACGATATTTCTAGCAAGTCTGTGCCCTCTAGCACCATACTTTACCTTCTAGCTTAGTACATACTCAAAAGCGTTAGTAGCATTTGTGTGTCACTAACTCCCTTTGTCTATAGCAATAGCAGAACCAACAGTGTCATTGGGAAATAATAGTTTTTAGAAATTTTAGTAGGAAAGTTGTAGTGGTTTCAGGTTTGCCAATTTTTGTATTCCCAGCCAATGCACCATTTTGTAGTGGTTTGAGTGCCCACTAGAATTATTCACTCTTTTTCTGCTGTGAGATAGGATTAGAAGAGCAAAGCAGGCTTAAAACTTAAAAGGGTATAAAGGTAGGTTTATTAACAAAACTACAAGAGAGAAAATGTTAATGAGTCAGAATAAAACCTTAAAAACACTTCCCCTCCCCCACAACTTTCCTTTCCCTTCTCATGGACAACGTATAGAGACAAAACTTGGAACTCCAGGTCAGTTTACCACCTATAAAATAGTCTTTCATCAGTTCATTTAGAGACAAAAGTCTCTTTTGGTCTGCCATGGAAATTTCCCCGCAAGAAAGAAGAGTCTTCTTGTGGCATTAAATTCTCACAAAAGCAGCTGCCCAGAATCTGCATTTGCGAAGTCCCTCCCATATCACGCAACCTTCCCACAGCTGCATTATGGGTCATGTAAATTCATGGGGTAACATTTTAAAGAGGAATGATTCAAAAGCAAAGGTTTTCTTCATCTCTAAGAAAAGAGATCTTTTCTCTTTCTAAGGGCAAATCTTTGTCTCATCTTTCTCTGTTCAAGCGTCTCATAAGATCACAGCAAGTTCAATATTTACTTTGTCCACCACAAATACCTTTGCTTATACCTGCAATCTGAACACTCTTTTCATCTTCCCAATACATATTTCCATGACTTAAAGGGATATTCTAGTATATTACAGTCCATTACCATGGCTTTACCAAAGAATTTCAGCCTAAGACTAGGCATCTTCTTTCCACGTAAGACCCAACTCTTCTTTTGCTGACTTTGATGTCTTCATATTGTCTCTCTACATGTCTCCAATCTATCCCTTTCTCTCACTCATTGAGAGGATTAGTGTTTTGCAAGTTTCACCTGTGCAAGGAAAGAGTTAAAATTTCTCCCAGGTCTGCAGAGAGGCATGATGGTCTTTCCTGGGCAGTGGCCAAAGATGGTAAATTCAGGCAACACGGGGGCTGGGCCAGGATCTCAGGGGTTCTAGCAGCATTCAATTTTCAGCTGCAGGGCCACTCTGCGTGGCTACAGAAGCCGCCTTTGGTCTCAGCTGCATGGTCTCTCACGTGGCTGGGCCCCTCCCTTGGCAAGGGGTCTTGGCAGCGATGGCTGGAGCACACTGGAGGGAGGCCTGGCCAGGTCTTACAGCCATTTTGTGGGAGGAAGGGGCCACCCGGCCTGGCTAGGCCTCCCAGGGCTGCAGCTTTAGCAGCGGGATGTTAGCAGCTGCTCGGGCTCAATCTGGCTGGGACAGGGCATTCTCTCCTCCCCTCTCCCTGCCTGGTAGCTGCCGAGCCCGACTCCAGCCCAGGACAGAGCCTGGCAAGCTTCCTGGGAATGGTCCTGGCCCCTTGGCAAGGGCTGCCCAGCCTGGCTCCCATGGCAAGGAGGGAGCCAGGCCCGCTTGTTACCTCTTCTCAGACAAGAAAAAAGGAGCACTTTTCCTGGGATTTCTCTGATTTTAACTTGTGTGTTCACAGAAGCATGTCACCTTTCTAGTGGCTTCACCAGATGTCAATAGTCAAACCTAATCACTGATTGGTTTTGCTGTAGCTTTCTTAGAAAAATCACTTCCATGCAAAATCAGCACCAAAGTCCTCAAACAATCCTGCTCATTCATCTATAGCCATAAGCAAAATCCAACTCTTAGTAACATCCCTAACATTTTGTTTCAGAATGTACCACAAAATCTGTAGCATGACATGCTTTTTCAATAAAAGCAGATACATAAGGGGAACAAAACTGACCTTTTTTTATTTTTCTACCTCTGTGTTACTGTTAAGGGAAGTAGTAAAAACATTTAATGTGTCTAGTTTCTTGTAACAGAAAAGAAGATAGCTGGCTACTGCACTATGAAAACTGTTATCAAAAATCTAAAACCAGAGGAATTCAGACTACATGAAGGTAAAGATTTTTTAAGACAAGAATGCCAGGGAGCAGTGAGGGGCAGCTATACCTGAAGGGATGGGAATCTGGGAATCTGCGCAGTCCATCTCCCTGCTGATGGTGGGGGAAAATCCTGCAAGGACCAAACACAGGGGCAGAGCTGAGTACAGGTGACAGGGTCCATCAGTAGGACAAATGATGAACCAGGTTCCAAATCCTTCCAAGATCTCATCTGGGGGCAGGAGGAGAAGAAATCAAGGCAAGCTAAATCATAGTACTGGGGATATCCAGGGGACCAGGACTGGGCTGCAGACTGGTGCTTCTGCAGTATTGATTGAGAAGCTGTGATAGCCCCAAAGCTGAGATGAAATGATGTCCTCGGTCTTGCAAGGGTAGCTGAGGGCACCAGATGAAGCTGTTAATGCCTTTTCTGGGGCTGTGACAAGATGGTATGAATTCTCCACTGCTTTGAGATCTTTTAAGTGATATTGGTATTGTAACGCAGCCAGATGTGTCAGGCATTGTTTTTTCAAACACATTGAGCATGATGCCCTTGCTGACACAGCTTTCTAGGTGCTTATAATTCTGCTTCACTGGAATTAATATACATAATTAGAGCAACATTTATAAAATTAAATATACTGTAAATTGATATATCTGGACCACTTTAAGATGAGATTGAGACTCATCTTAATAGTACACAATTGATTCAGTTTAGAAATGGTAGTGTCTTTAAATTCTTCTTATTGATCATGCACTAGATAAACTCAAAAACTTTTGCAGAGATGCAAAGATGAAACCTTTGCACTGGAAAAACAATTTTCTCAGCCAAGTGAAGTTCCTCTAGATGACACAATAGAGGCTTTTCATATTGTCTATGACTTTGAGAAAAATAAAACTAATGCAGAAAACCATTCTGATAATATCGAATGGTGTAGAGCTATCACAGTTGTAAGTACAGAGGGGAAGAGGGATGGCATTTCTAGCACTAATTCCATACCACTCATGTCACGGTGGGGCCGTGCTTTCAGCAGGAAGAGCTGGGAGGTAGCTGGAAGGGCCTCCATCTATTTGTCAGGCTCTTTTTGTGGGAGGTATGTGCCAGGCCAGCACTGGGATGAAGCAGCCCACCACAGGTCGGAGCAGCCCCAGTCTGCACCAGCACCCCCGCTCCCAGTTCCGCTGAGAGGGAGCTGGCCTGGGACCGAACCCTGCTGGGCAGCACACAGTGAGCAGCTCGGCAGCAATAATCCTTACTCGAAATACCTGTCCAGCTTTGGTTCCAGCTTTCTGGTTTCTGGTTTCCACTGTTTGCAGACTGGGGAGAGAAAGGTGAGCAGGAAGAGTCTGTCCAGCATACTGCCTTTGTTCTCCCAGGCGTTGTGTGATGGGCAGCGTGGGGACAGACAACATTTTCCTTTGTGTAGAAAACAATGCCAGGCTCTTCCTCTCCCCCTCTCTCTCAGAAGTGGTTTGTTGGGTGGTGAACATCCTCTTGTGGGTAGAGCACTCTCTCTTTTGTGCCCTCTTTTATTAACATTATTAATTGTCAGGTTTTCAGTAAAATTGTAATTCCAACTTGACATCTGTCCTAGCATTTCCACTGCTATTGGAAAAGGGCAGGGAAAGAGGTGCAGCTTGAGTGAGGTCAGTTTTTCTGCTGGGTTTTAAGCCAGATCAGCAATCATATTTAGTTTTGCCTTAAGGTGTCTTTTTTGTAAAAGTTCATTATGATATATTAACATTTTAATACATTTTTACATGTCTTCTTGTATAAGACATCCTATTAATGTCTAAAATTTATATTGTTCCTTCATGTTCATCTTTTTTCTTTATTTTCTTTTTTATTTGACCTTAAAATAATTAGAAGGAATGAGAATGGGTGAGATATTCTTAGTCAATGCTTTTACTGACACCTTCTAATGTAAGCTCCAAATAGCTGTATTTTATTTTAAGCATAATTTAATAAAATCCAGATTGTACTTTGTTCACATTTTATATGAAATTAAATTCCTACAATTCTCTATTGTTGATTTTCAAATATTCCTTGGGATGAGGGGAGGAGATTTAGTACTTTAGTTTTGGGATTTTTTAGGTGTTCAAATATATGTTTTAGGTAGTCACTACTAATTTATGACCAACATATGTGATTGATATCACATATAACAACAGTTAAGAAGTTATATTTAGAAATCTGTATTTCAAACCTGGACCTGGAAATTCCTTGATACTTCATATACGACATTCATTCTATTTGATGTTACGCTAAGACTTCACAAGGATCAGTGAGCACATTAGTGTGTGTGTGTAGGTGTCATGGGTTATGTAACCAAAAAAAATGTTTATTCTATTTTTCCATCTGTTGAAACTAGTTGGGGAGATGTTTTCTTTATCTCGTGTATAACCCATTCCTCATAACTCCAAGGGGGAGGGTGTGGGTGCCTTCTGATAATGGACCACCTGTTAAAACCAGGTGGGGAAGTGTTTCCTTATCTCTTCCACAACCTGTCTTCCCTCCAGGGGGATATCTTCTGGTAATGGGCCATTAAGGTTCACCAGGACTGATACAATTACATCATCCCATTGTGAGATGCTCCACCTAGTGGGGAGAGCCAACCATCCCTACCTAGAGGAAAAACTGAGACTGAGGATCATCAGATATCCTGTTTTCCACTGGATTCCAGAGGAAGACCTGTAGTGGTGTGTTTTTGTTTTATGTGTTCAATGTACTGTTCAGTCGGTTTAATCCATGTACCCCCGCTGTTATGCTGTGTTTGGTCATACCCTAAATTTTCCCCTCCCTTCCTAGCTGTCAATCCCCTGCTCCCCTCCTTTGGCTCCTGCCTGTCACTAGACAGCTCCCCCCAGGCTTCTGGAAAGTTCGGGGAAGAGTGTCGTATGATAGGACAGGACCATAGGAGATCCCTCCTACACTTCCAGGAGTGGCCTCCTGGGGTGTCTCTCATCCCCTGAGCCACTCCCTGGACTCCTCTCATTGGTTATTCCCCTGTACCTTCCCTTTTCCCCACCCCCATACTTAAGTTACTGTTTCCCTCTGTTCGGGGCTCTGCTGAGGCCGTTTCCCCAAGGTAAGGGGTTCCCAGCCAGGGACTCT
>VYXD01005449.1:187061-232240 GCA_013397195.1 Hylia prasina
CCGGAGCACCGACGCGACAAAGACTGGACCCATCTCACCACCACTGGCCCCTTTTTCTACGGGATCATCTCTACTCCAACAGAAACACATCTCTTTGTCCAGAAGGACTACTTCCAACACCCTGACAGGGTGTCAGGTCGCATTCCTGACTGTGTCAGGGTTTCTAGGATTTTTGTTTGTTTGTTTGCTTATTTTTTTGTGCTACTACATTTGTACTTTTAGTATTCCTAGTAAAGAACTGTTATTCCTATTCCCAAATCTTTGCCTGAAAATCCTTAATTGCAAAATTATAATAATTTGGAGGGAAGGGGTTTACATTCTCCATTCCAAGGGAAACTCCAGCTTTCACTGGCACACCTGTCTTCTGAAACCTAGACAGTAGGTTTACATTTCTCCACCTAGTATTTAGTGTACTTCCTTCACATTATATGTATTGGCTCTTTGTAAACTCTTCCAACTCTTGTTTTTATCTTGTTGGAGTATCAGGAACAATTTGGGAACTTCTTCCAAATGCCAACTGATCAGAATTCTTATAATTTAAAACAGGTCTTTTAAACATGCCTGTCACTGCTTTGTCTAAGAAGTTCAGTTTAGTCTTCAAATATCAGTTCTGTTTTGATACTGTCTTGATCTTTGATACTGCCTGCATTTTCCTGAGATCTTATGCTCAGCTATATCCATAGTCTTTTTTACATATTTGATTGTGACTGAAATTAATCTGTTCCTGTCAATGCAATTGCTACATAAGGAAGACAAATATGGACATTCCTAAAATGCCTGTTTGCCTATGACTGAGTGATTCAGAGTGTTTTCTGTTTAGATAATTAAAGCAGCTGAAGGATGGAGAGAGAAAGAAGATTCAGTGTTCTAGCAATCTGATTAGTGACACTGCATCAGTTACCTATCAGAAATGCTACCTATGAATATCATTTCCTGTTCACCTGAAATTGTTGTTCCTTCAAAAAATGATTTATCCAAGAGGTTGTGACAAAGAAAAAAAATAAGAAAGACAAAAATCTCTGTTGGATTTTGCTTGGAACAGTTAATACCTAAAGATGTGATAGTCAGAGGCAATATGTCTAATAGAATAGTAAACAAGTAGCAACCTGGGGATATATAATAATATTTATTAATCTTTTCTAGAAGTGTATATTTACATTCTGGTTCTGAATCCAGAACTAAGCATCCATTTTAGTCAGTGAAGTGTCAGAAACTACTCCACAAGGAATTGAGGAGTAGTCATTGAGCTAAGCATGTAGTCTTTCTTTTGCTTATTTCTTCATTATTCCTTGCCTAGAAGGAATAGGAAGGCTTATATGTTTAGAAGGTTTATATGTTTAAAAGATTCATGTAAGAAGTGAAAACTGTGGTCTTGATACATATTAAGGAAGGGAGACACTTTAACAAAGGATGACATTTGAAGTCCAGTCTCCAAAATTTTTGCAGTGTTTTAAAGGCTGAATATAGGCAGTAAGACTTCTCTAGCCTGTAATGTTAATGAAAGAAACAATACCTAAAATGCTTTTTTTGCTGAATTCAATATATTTTAAGTAGGTCCAGACAATATCAAAATCCCCTTGGGAATTTTAAATTTTCTCTAGGCTCTGTCAGAAGGTAACAGCAGAACCGAAACCACATAAATGTTTAGTGACTCTATTAATTAAATAAAAAGCCCCATGTAAAATAAAGTAGCCAAGGTGCTTGCAACTCTTGCTGGTCTGGAATGATAATGCTGAATGAACTGCAGATCCCCCTGGCTAACACAGTAATACAAATTTGGAATTCTCTTTTCCAGGAATCTACATTCCATGGACTTGTTCTAGAGGCCTTAATCAGATGCTCAGAACCTTAGCTGTCAGACAAGAGATACAATGTGATGTCATATTTAATATCAAATAAATGTAATTATTTCAAATCTCTCCTTATTGCCCGGTTTGTGTGACAGGCTGCAAGAATTTTCAGTTTGTCATAACTTGTACTGTGTAAGATGCTGAACCGCATGACATTTTCTATTAATTTCCAACACAATACCTCCTGCTTGAATGCGTTCCCTTATTATACAGATTCAAAGGTTGTTTGTCAATTATTTAAAGGACATCTGTTTAAATTAAGAACATGCTTAAAAGAAACAGTACTGTCTTCAATTTAAAAGAGTTTCTGTCTAAAGAGTTCACCTTGCTAATGTCGTGGGTTGCCTTCAGTTGCCTCCTTGATCTCCTGGATTCCTGCAGGGTCAGAAATGTGTCATTTCTCTGTACTTCATTGTCAGAGAAAAAAGAGAGAAAGAAACACCCTTACATGTGATATATTTTAAGCCTTGCTTGGAACTTCATAATAACTCTGTGCTTTCTTTGTGATTAGATGCTGTATAGTAATCTAATGAAGAATAAGGTAGAAAAATCAGTACCTCTACCATCTTATTGGCCTTCTAGCCATTTCTAACTGTTTTCATCAACTATATCAACTTCATAGATATGACTTAAAATTTACATAACCCATCAAGGAAGAGCAGCAGGATATAATACTTAGAGAGTTGTACACAAAAGTGAACTGATAATGAGGATAACTGGTTGGATAAGAGGCTGATTTGACTAAGCCTCCTCTTCTGGTGGGGATATGTTTGAATGTACTTTACATTTATTCTCCATGTGATCAGTAGAACTGGCTGAGGTTTAATTCTATGCACAAACCACAGGACAAATGTATGTGTAGAAATGCCAATGAGCATTTCTGGAAAACAACGGATGTACTGTGATGCCAGGCACTGACTGCTTGGTTTGAAGATTAACATTTTTTTGTGTTCTCTGCTTTTACATCAACACCTTATAAGAATTTTGGTTGTCACCATATGATATATGAGTAAAATATATTCTATTGGATTTCCAAGTTTTACTGCAGTCATCACCAGAATTTGTGATATATGAAGACTTACTGGGGATGGCTGTACCCTTCTGGTCATTCCAGCTAAGAAAACATTTGCAAGGCAGCTCTATATATAGCAGAGTGATGAATGTAGCAAAGGACATGCAAAAAACTTAAATTTAGGAAAAGCATTTATCTAGTTGGGCAAGAACTTACTGTATTTTTTAGTTTGTTCTTCTGGGATATCATTCTTTTCTCTGCATTCTTCAGGTTGGGATCTATACTTTTTTTTCCCACTGGAAAATGGTCAGTCAAAAATGTTGTGTGTGCCAAAGTATTTACCATTTATGTCAGGATAAATATTGGTAGTGACAGATTAGACTAAAATGTGAGTGCAATCATCAGACTGTCGTGTCAGGAGAAAACCAAGAAAGATGATTGAATTTACACTGTAAGGTTGGACTAAGGACTTTCTGCGTGACATCTCCACAGTCACAGCAATGACGATGATTTGGGATCTCTTTGGAACAAAGAGTGCTGCATTCTGCATATAAGTTTAAATCATATACATTGGTTGCTATAAATGAAGACTGATTTAATTCATTTCAGGAATACTGCACCATAAAACAACCTTAAAATAAATATGAGAATATTTTGAGGACAACTGAATTAACACACACACAAAAAAAAGAAAAAAGCTTTCTTGCTCTTTCTTTTTTCTTTTTTGTTTTGTTTTGTTTTGTTTTGTTTTGTTTCTTTTAAACTTCTGTAAACCTTGAAATGAAATGGTGATTCAATAGAGCTTGCAAAAATTGGGTGAATAACAGTCATCATCAAAAGTATTCATTTAAAAGTTGATTTAAAAGGGGGAAAGGGACAAATCCAGGGTCACTAATGATGAGTGATGGGATGGTGTGCCAGAACTTGAGGAAATGAGCACTAATTGAATCTCTCAGTCTGGTTCATGGGGTGTTGGCTCCAATGAAATGTTTCACCTGAAATGTTTCTACACTATTGCACATAGCATGAGGAACAAACAAGAGGAGCTCCAGGCTTTGTCTCAGTCCCAGAGAAGACTTGACATTACTGATGGGATAAGTTCTATGTCTGGACTGCCCTGTTGGATGGTTACAGGCTCTTCAGAAGGGACAGGAAGGGCAGAAGAGGCTGGGGGTTGTCACTGTATATAATAGAAGTGTTCAAATATTTGGAGCTCACAGTTGGCAATGGCACAGCTGAGAGTCTCTGAGAATCAAGGGGCAAACAAATAATGCAGATGTCATTGTAGCAGTCTGCTGCAGACCTCTCAACCAGGATGATGCTGATGAATTTATTCTTTTTGGAACTAAGGGACACTTCCAAGTCAACTGCCCTTGTCCTTATGGAGGGCTTTAACTTGCCAGAAATTAACTGGCAGCATCACACAGCTGGTACAACCTGCACGAGAAGATTCCTAAAACACCTGGATGACAACTTTATGGAACAGGTCCTAAAGGAGCCAGCTTGAAAATATGCCCTCCTTGATCTGCTGCTGGTCAACAGAGTGGGTCTCATGAGCAAAGTGGAGATTGGCAGCTGTCTCAGCCACAGTGACCATGAAGCCTGACAGAGTTCAAGAAGCATTTGGACTGTGCTCTCAAGCACATGGTATAACTCTTGGGGAGGGTCCTGTGCAAGGTTAAGAGTTGGACTTGATAATCCTTGTGGGTCCCTTCCAACTTCTATATTCTGTGATTCTGTGATTCTGTAATTAGCCAATTATTATTTGAAAATTTAAAAAATGCTTTTATACATTAATTGTGCAGTATTAACAGTTTTGGAAAAGACAAAGTGTTAAAGCTATAACTGGTTGGCATTGTGCAACATCAACCTTGCATCTAACATAATATCAGATTTTGGGTGATGCATATGAAGGCTCATAGTCTGTGCCTCTTCCAGTAAGCAAAAGGCCCTGTTGCTTTATAGAGAAAAAATGACCCAATATATTTCATCTCCATATGGTTATATTCTCTTCCAGGGTAAAAAGCAGGTATCTTTATTCATGCTGCCTATGCTTTGGCCCATTATTCTCCTGAGCCACACTCAGGCACTGTCTGGAAGGTTGAGGTTTGATGTGGGATAAAACATGTAAGTGAGAGCCCTAGCAATTAAACCATAGGAACAGCTGTTTGGTAGTCTGTGAGCTAGTACAGCACCTCACTCATATTAATTCATTAAAATTTGGGAATATTCAGAGATGGAAGGGATCCACAAGAATAAGAGAACGGCCTACACAGGGATTGGACCCACACCTTTGGCTTTATTAGCATCATGCTCTAATCAATTACTGAATTAATTACTCTGAATGTCAGGTCTAAAGCCCTTTTGAGTAAAGAAGAAATAAGTGATGAAATGTTTGACACAGTTCTTGTTATATACAAGATATATGAAATACTACAAAATTCAGTTATTCTGAATATTAACATAAAGAAAGCCAAAATCATCCTCCTGGATTTCAACCCAAATGTATTTCCCCCTAGAATACTGTGCATTTTTTATCTTATTTTTATTTTCCTACTGCTATTAGCATTGCTCCCACGTTAAGACATATCCATATCTATTATTTTTATTACATTCTACTGAAATCAGTTTTTATTCCATTTACTTAGTTTTTGACCACCTTCACACTCTTCACCTTTTATGTGATGGCAGCCATTGTTTCAGCTACCTGTTTATATAAAGAAGACTTTTCACTTCTTAAATATATCTCCAGCATAGGACAGATTGCATATTCTCCAGTTTCAAAGAGTGTTGTGATTTCTTATAGCTCAGAGATGTTCCACCTGCTAGAAACCAAATTCTTTGCCATAAAACATAGTTGAATGTAGACATCTCCTATGGTTGATGTCTTTGAAAATTGCATTTCCTGCTGAGACAAGTCACTCTTTTTACTACAAATGTCTTTTATGTGATGAAGTTTGCTTAAAAGCATCCAAGCATTTCCCAGAAGCAAGTATTTAAAAGCAGAATGCAATAAAAGAAGGAGAATTTCAGCTGGCAAATTTCACTACTGGAAAAAAATATCTAAGCTCTGGGACCACACATTCTAGAATATTAAAAAGGCTTAATCAAAGCAAACCAGCTATAAATCAAGGTTGTAACCCTGGAGAAACACAGGGAGACAGAAAAACAAGTGAAAGCACTATACAAATCCTAAACAATACACTGCCCTTTGTGTAAAATCTTAGTTCAGAGGAGGTGAATAAAACAAGACTATACAGGACCATTCACTAAAGCATTTTTCTAAATCTGTAAGTTTTGTCTTTAATAAAAAGAGAAAAACCAAAGTGTCATAATTGCTTCCAGGATAGTATAAAATTTTATCAACCAGCTAATCTACTTTAGATAATTCCTATTGCAACAGTTGTATCAAGAATGAAGGATTATCACTAAGAAGAATTTCTTAACTTTTCTCTCAAAATGCAAACAGTCCTTTTGAGAGGCAGCATTAATACAGTCACTGTGGTGAAGCCCAGTGATCAAACGTCCAGGAGGGAAGGCCATTGTAATTTAACAAGCCTTGATCCATAACATTCCAGAAAGCAACATGGGAAAAGTGTTTGCAAGATATTTGACTGTATAAAGAAAATTGAGGTTTTCTGGGGAGATTATATGGTAACTTGTGGCTGCCACAAGAACACATTTCTCTCCTTGTGGATCCTACCGTATGTCAGATGCTAACTTGAAAACTGAGGATGTTGTAACACCTGTGTCAGAACCTTGTGATGCAGCCCAAAATCTCCAACTAAAATTCAGGAAAATAAAGCATCCTCTCTTCTAAAAAGGAAGTTTAGAACTCTTTCCAAGGCTGAAATTTAAAACATTTTTAGTCAAGACTCTAACTTTATGAAAATTCTTAATGAATACCTGAATGAAAGAATTGATAATAGATTGTTTTTCATGACTCCAGTTTTGAACCTTAGAGATTATACAGAGTATTCAAGACTTTGTCTGAATCTAAGAAAACTGCACATTTATCTCAAAAATAGAATAGGATAGCTTCATTTGGAAGTTACCACAATGATTTTCTAGTTCTTCTTCCTGACTAACTCTGTAGTGACCAAAATTAAAGCATGTCATTATGGACATTGTACAAATGCTTTTTGAACACTAACAGGCACTGATCACCTCTCTGAGAAGCCCTTCCCAATATTTGATGATCATCTTATCATATACAGGTCTGATAAAGAAAAGTTTATCTCATGATAAAGAAGGGTTTCCTCACATCAAGTCTGAGCCTTCTCTGAAGCAGCTTTGGATGATTCACACACACCCATCTCTGGATATCAGGGAAAAGAGGTCAACTTCTCCTTCTCCATTTTACCTCCTCAGGAATCTGTAGCGAATGAGCAGGTCATCCTTCATCTTCCTTTTCTTTAAACTAGACAATCCCAAACTCCTCAGCTGCTCCTGACAGGATATGCCTACCAGCCCTTTCACCAGCTTGGTTGCCTTTCTCTCACTTGTTCAAGGACCTTTACATCCTTTTTAAATACCATTCAAACAATGGAAATATAGGTTATTAAAAGATGACACTGTTGTCTAAAGGTTTGTAGACCCAAATAAAACTCCCCTGCACAGTAAATCCAGTACAAAAACATATGAGTATCAATTTTATTAATATTCACTGTAGAATCTGCAGAAGTTGGTAGACACATTTGGAGTCTAAATATTTTTTTTAGACAAATATCAGGAAACTGTTTCTTTCATTAATATCTTCATTAATCTCTTCATTAATATTCTGATTTGTCTAAACTACCAATACACTTATAATTCTACAGCTGTGGAATACGAAGCCTTAAGACTCAACAGTCAAGAGGTTTGAAATAAGAAATGAGTAGATTTCCAATATGTTGTTTCCCTGTACAAGTCTTTTCATTCCTCTGAAGTCTTTCAATTAAAAACGTGTTGGTAGTGTAGTCTGACTTGTTCCTGTGTGCAGTGTCAGATAATAAACTCAAAGGTTGAGTATCTATCCATAGGATAAGAACTGCAGTTTGGTTTAAGGGGTTGACTGCAATTTATCACCCACAATATCTCATCTACACTTTGGAAATTACTCTTAGGAGACTGTGTAGCTGGTCTTGTAAGACAACACTTTTCCAACTCTACTGTAACAAAATGGAGGTTTTCATTGATGTATGGTATTGGCATAAATGGATGACAGATTTACTTCTTTTATTATTTGAATTTAAAAGAGTAGAAATTATAAAATTAAGACCTATTGGTTAGCAACAAAAATAGCTACAAATTGTTTGACAGGGTATTCTCTATGCCTTCAGCCTTTTTCAGATATGGCTGGCAACACCTCTTCCCTAGAACAAGAGCATTCCCATAATGAAGCAGCAGCAGCTGGTGGAACTTGGAGAGGTTTGTTATAATTTGGTTGGCCTTTTCCTCCAAGAGGCATCCAGTTGGCTTCTTCCCAAGTTCTTACCCTCCCATTCTTCACTTGGATAGACATTCTGGAATAAGTATTAAAAGGACATGAGTTTAAGAATAAAATAAAAATAGTGGTTTGTATCTTTAAAAATTGATAGTTTGTATCAGTTTAAAAATGCACTTCATATCCTGCAAAACCAAAAACCTAATCCATTTGTTTTAAAAGAGGAGTGATGTTTATTCAAACTTACTTTATGTAGATATTGTTATTTAAGATTATTATCCTTCAAAAGAAACCCCAAGTTTTAAAATAGTAGTTGATTTCACCCAGCAGTTACTAGTTACCATTCTTCATTTGAACAAAATTGTTTAAATTGACGACATTTTCACTCACTAATGTTAGCAATTGTATGATAGCTATCAGAAAGATCAGAAATACAGAGAGATGTATTAACAACACACTTTTGATGTGAAGTCATTGCTTGTTCTATCAATAATGAAACGTAATTTAAATTAATGTTTAAAATTATTCAGCACTTAGGGATACAAAGAAAAATGTATAAAACCTACTTTTTAATGTAAATTAAATAGGAACCTAACAGCTATTCTTATGCCCACACAAACTTATTATGTTTACTTGATACCTCAACTAAAATTTTTAAAAAATCATAACTGTCATAAGGAGATTCTGTATACATTAGAAAAACCTTAAGTATGTTAAGTAAACCTTTCTTATATTTGTTAACACACATGAACTTTGGAAATTGAATTCGTCTTCTTAACTCCTTCCAATGATCCTCTACTGAATTTCACTGCTTCATTTGAATTTTAAAAGTGAAGTTGTACTTTTCAAACACAAATGTATACCTACTGTGATATTTTCAGTAATATTGGTTCCATTTCAATAATATTGGTTCCATTTCAGAAACAAGTGCACTCTTGTTTGAAATCCATCCTTGGTTTTTTGATGTAATGATATAATAGTCAACACTGTATATATTGTTATTTCGAACCGATTATTTTTTTGTGAGATTTGATTACTCTCAATTGTTTTTAATATGGCACATGTGAACAATAAAATTTTACAGTTTTAAAGAATGTTCCATCTGATCTTTTTCTCATTGATTATCTTATTGCTTAACCTCTTCTTTAAAAATTATTTCTATGTCCTTGACACAAACCACTATTCTTAACATTTTAATTTTTCTGTTACATCATTTCCATGATCTGTGCAGCCAACATTTTGATTTTTCTGTTACATCATTTCCATGATCTGTGCAGTCTTGCATTTTTGTACTTGAATACTGTCAGTAACTAAATCTCTTCTAAACAGAGCAGAAATTCCTCACTCTTACTGCATTCAAATCCAGGAAATATGTATGAAATTATGCAAATAATGGGTTTCAGTTCTGTCTGGCTTAATTTTAAAAATAGTATATCCCATTTTTGAGATTGATTTTCTTCACATTTTTTCCAAAGTATTTATATCAAGTAATGCTTTAGAAAATCCCCCTTTCAATTTTTTTTCTCCTGTATTTATTATAAATGTACATATGCTTTGAAGAAGAAATCACTTCCTGTAAGTTTTGCTTCTGAATCCTATATTCCTTCATAAAGAAAACATGGAACCCAAGACACGTATATGTGTAAATCATGTTAATCTTTTCAAAGCAACTACAGGATATAAGTCCTAATCTAATACTTGAGCTTGAGATTTTTCTTTTCACAATAGATCCACCTTCCTTAAAAGTTAGGGAACAGAAAGAAAGACATAAAATATATGATGGTACAGTCAAGTTTTAAAGACTGCTTGGATATTGGAAGCGATAATTTCTCCTAAAGCCTCTTTATGGTTGTCTCCCACAAGACATCTCTCAGTTCTAAGGGACATAGCACAGAGAACATCCAAAGGATCTAGGTTACATGGAAAACCCTACATCTAATTCTGAGCAGAAACAAAATCTCAAGTTTCCTATATGCACTCATTTTTGACACGCATTTGGAGTGATTTGTCTTACTGTCTGAAGAATTGGTCTAAACCCAATCTACTGATTTAGATATGGTCAGGATAAGGGATTGAAATGACTTTTTAGCAATGTTTAGAGTTCAGTCTTCAGTAATGATCATCCTTGATCTTAGATACAAAACAATAATGTATCTGTTGTAGTGCATTTATAAATGTCATTTCTCCTCTTGACAAGGTGATATTCATCACAGAAGCCATGCCTTCACTCACTTTTATGGGCAGGATTAGCGTGGGAAAAAGGGTACCAAATCTCACAGTACTTGACAGACATTCCATGGTGTGATAGTCAACATTTTTATGTAAAAATAAATAATTTAAAAAGGGAAAGGATGTTTGAAACTGTCAGATTGCAGAATGCACTGAAAACTTAAAATCCCCCATAACTGATATGTCATACAAAAGAGTTATCAAAACAATAAGGACAAGATACCACATCCTAGAACTGCAGAACAAAGAAGTGAGCTTGATCTGAGGGCATTCTTCAAGGGCTGGTATTGGACCAGCTCTGTTTGACATCTTTGTTGGCAACATGGACAGTGGGATCCAGTGCACCTTCAGCAAGTTTGCCAACAACACCAAGCTGTGGGATCCAGTCAACACTCTGGAAGGAAGGAATGCCATCCAGAGGGGCCCAGACACGCTTGAGAGATGGGCCCGTGCAAATCTCATGGTGTTCAACAAGGCCAAGTGCAAGATCCTGCAGCTGAGCTGGGACAATCCAAAACATAAATACAGACTGGACTGAGAATGGATTGAGAACAGCCCTGAGGAGAAGGATATGTCCTTACAGACAAGTAAAAATGTCCTCACCATTTTGAAACACGTACCTGTCTTCTATATCTTGTACATATATTTTACATAATGCATTAAGTAACTAAGGCACTGTTATTAATAGTTTATAACTGAAGGAGAAAAGAGTGATTGAGAAAATGTAGAAGGATATTAAATATCATAAAACTTACTCATTTCTAGAGCAAAAGAAAAAAAGAATGAAAACCACAATCAAGTTGGAATAACACCTTAGTGGTAATACTATATAATTTCTTTCTATCCCTTCCATCAGCAGTGAAGTTCCAAAACATTGATCAAAGCTGATGACTAACACATAATGCACAGGCTGCAGCACACTGTTACAAGTTCTCACCCTTGTAATAATTGTAGTATGAGCCAGCATAAAGATGAATACTTTTTCTTAAATGTTTTTTCAATTCAGGCAGATAGGATTAAAATGTCTGGCAGGAATGAGCTGTATTAAAACATCAGCGTCAATAGATACATCATGGGCAGTTGCCTCAAATGTAGAAAAATGCTCTGAACATTTTACTTTACTACACAATCTAAAAGTATAACTCAATGTCAAACTCCTGCTCCACAAAGAAGTCATGTAAACCCTCAGCTGACAAATTGCAAACTGAAGCTATTTTAAATTAAACACATTAGCTGATGACATAATATGCTTATGACTTTGCCTACTGTAATTTAATATGATTTGACATCAGCAAATTTGTATGGTGCTATTGAGATAAAGTAGGTTTAGAATTTTTTAAAAAAATTGTAAAGGTGAGGATCCATTGGAACCAAAACTGCCACAGGAATGTGTGCTACAAATAACGAATTGTTCATATGGAAACAAATTAGAGAAATATGATTAACTGGTAAAGATGATAGGTTTTCATACTGCTTGATATATTTGTATTTGTAAAGGTTTTAACTAAAATCATTAACAGACTAAAATAGAATTTAAAGTAAAAACTGAGCTAAAATTTTTGGACTGAGAATTCTTTGATGGGTGATAGATTTTAATTTTTTAAATTATTTATTAACAGAAATGATGAAAGAACAACTGTTTATGGCTGCTTATGGCTACTAAAACTTCACAGTGATTTCTAATTCATTTATAGGTCAGATTAGTTTCATTTAAATGTGTGCGTTTTTTTTTTCTTTCAGATTCGTTACAAACAGCTAATTATAATACAATATGCTATTAAGAGATTCTCATTATAGTTCTGCAGAATGTTATTCATTTAATTTGTAAACATAATATGGATTTGTGACTTGCAGGAATTTCAGACTCTGAGTCAGTAAATCATAGAGTACATGAGAGAAACTATTTTCTAAGTCATGTAGAATACAACATCTAGTATAATAACTGATTTTTTTTTTTTTTTTTGTAAAGAGGTACACTTTGGGGGGAAAAAAAATTAATAACCCATCCAGATTATCTTTTAGGATAAACATCGTATTTGTTTTCCGGAATTCAGAAAAAAAAATGAGGGTTTTCAGAAAGTGAATTTAAAGTTGCTTAACTAGAGCCTAACAATTTTAACAAACAAAATAAGGCTCACACTAGAGAAACCCTAGAGAAATAGCTAGTCAGAAAAAACTACCTCTGCCTAATACTTCCAGATATTCTACACATATCTTACTAGTTGTATTTGCATGTACAAATACTAATCATGAGGGAAATTTTGATGGATACTCCTTTTATAAGTAGTTCACAGGAATTTAATTACTTAAGTTCAAATAGATTTAATTTCTTTGCAGTGTGACTTTCTCACAATAGTTTTTTTGTAAAGTGTACAGAGAGAATTCTAGTACTAGGTTTTCTAAATTAAAGAATAGTCATTATATTCTCAGTTTCTTCAGTTAACAGTTTTCCTGAAAGGTTGAATTTATTTTGACTACTTTGGATATAGTAGGAATGATCAATGTAGTATTGTTTTGTCAGTGGCAAAGGGATAAAATGATGATGAATGTTTGCTTGTGTAGCACTGTGTCAAAGAGAAAACTCATGTTTGCACAGAGCCCTACAAATTCATTGAGTGTTTTACTCTCAGTTTGCATCTGCATCAGGTCAGATAACAACCCACTGTAAAATGACTTAGTTAAATTTATAGACATTTCTGCCTTACAAAACCAAATTGACATCATGCGCAGTAAAACAAAAATTTAGGGACAAGTCATATTTTTCATTATTTACTTTATTCCCTGTCTTAGGTTAAAAATGTAAGATATGCCCAAAATATGTATTCTATCACCATCTTCATGAGGTGTTGGAACCAGGTGGGGCAGTGTTTCCCTTATCTTCTGCTGATGGCCCATCAATGCCTTGCCCCATGACTCATAGATAACTCCCTCCGGAAGCCGTTTCAGTTTAATGGGCCATCAAGGACCCATTACATGACTCATAGAATGATATCAGCCCATTGTGAGATGCTCCACCCAGGGGGAGGAGCCAAGCATTCCCACCTGCATATAATCCTGGGTTTGGGACAACATAGCCAGCCTTCTCCCCACTGGATTCACGGAGGACAAGAGCTACCAGACCTCTCTACAAGACCGCTGCTTCAACAAGACTATTTCATCTGGACTGCTACTAACACCCTAACTAACAGGGTGTCAGGTTGTATTCTGACTCTGTCAGTGGTATTTTATACTATTGAATTTATTTTATTTTACTTTATTTTACTTTTTTCTTTTGCTGTTATTAAATTGTACTTCTGACTTGGAGTCTCTCACTGGTTTTGCTTTCAAACCAGCACATTCCCTTTTTCTTTTTCCTCCCTTTATTCTCTTTTTTATCTCTCTCTTTCTATACTTTTTGCAGGGTCATGGGATGATTAAGGATCCACTTATTGCTTTTTCTACCCCAAAATTTGTGTTTGGTCAGTTCCTCAGGAGTTTACATTTCTGTACAGGATTTTGGTGAAGTAATATGTCAGTCTTCTGTGACCCAGTTGCCCCATACATAAAAATGCAAACACTGAATATATTTTGACCAAATCTAGATCTTACAGATATAAAATAGCCCAATGATATTGAATATACATGGCTGCTTTGTTCTCTAACCACATTCACTATATCTAAACTTGAAGACCTAAGAAAGCTCTCAAGAGCCTCGCCTCAGACTCAGGTTGTGACGTTTATATTCTCCTTTTTCTCCTCTTTTAGCCATGCAATAGCACAGAATACAGCCAAGAACATAAGATAAAAATAGCTGAAGTTTACTTCTAGGTGATTTTCTTAAGAGCAAATACTTTTTTATGTGACACCAGTGATAACATCCCGAGTTTTATCTGAAAATCATGTGCGATGTAAGGCAAATCCACCCATGCACAGGATATATGTAGGAATAGGAAAAGAGATTCAATGTGCCAAAAAGTGTTTTGTTATATTCACTGTAATGAATGGGCCAGGAGACCAAAATGGCCTTTATTGCAAATGGCCTGGGTGGGGGCTCAAGGGGCTGTGCATGCCGCTGCTGCTCCCGTGGGCGATGCCAAGGAGGAGGAGATCAGTTCCCCTGCGTGGTGGATCTGGGCCTTCCTTCCTCACGGGAGTTCCCGAGAAGACACCTTTCCGGCCCCAAGTCTAGGGTCCGCATGTTGCCCCTGGTCCTTGTTGTTTAGGGTGAGAAAGGCAAAAGGTCCAAACCGTGGTTGGGGGCAGCTCCATATTTTTCTCGGCTCAGGAGTGTCACTTTAGTCGTCTGGTTTCATGTTGGCTCGTTGTTTTAGGGGTTGTTTCTTCTAGCTGGTACAGAAGTCTTTATATTTGCATATAAGTCACTGTATACGACGACATCATCCTCCTCCTCAATTGGTCAGCTATTCTGAATGGGAAGGGAGCAGAGGAGGCAATATCCGATGGTAAGAAGATATAACAAATAATTCATTAAAAACAACTAATCACTAACTTGTTAACACTGAGTCACTATAAACTTTAGATTAACAATTTATCCACTACAATTCCCCCCTCTTCTACTACATTCATGACACACATTTGTTTTAGATTTCTTTTTTTGTTTTTGATTTGCCTATGCTCCTTTACAAATAAAGCTAGCATTTTACTTGGGCCTCCAGACTGAATCACACTGACAAAAAGCAGAAGGCTGATGCCCTTTCTTTGCCATCCACAAATATCTGTCTCAAAATATTACTGCCATTCACAGTAGTTAGTTAGGGGCATTTTTCAAGTGCAATTGTAGCTGAAAATGCAACAAAGAGAGAGAGCTTGTTGTTGCTGCTTATAAAGGGAGCTGACTTGAATTGCTGTCTGGAATGCTGTATCAACAGAAGTCTTTTGCTTTAATTGGTAGCTCATAGAAACTTTAAGAGACTTGTTTGAATTTACAACAGATGTAGCTTACATGACCAAAGGAAAGTGAAAAACTATGTGAATCTGTTTTAAAGTTAATTATAGACATAGTACTTGCTCCCTGTGGATGGATTTGTTGTTTTGAAGTGATCAATAGAGAGAAGTTTGCATCCTCTGTGTCACTATACTGTGCTAGACACAAACTCTCTACAAGAGAGTCAATCCTGGTTATTCTTCCTAGTATAAGTGAAATTCACATGCCAAAATAGAAATAAATCCCCATAAAATTTGAAAATTTACAATCAATGTCATCAGTGTATTAAGACTTGATATATATATGTGAATTGCCCATCTTTCTGCAGAATGAATGGCTTGGATTCAATATGTTCATTACAAAGTGATTTAAGGGTAAGTTGGTTTCTCAGAATACATGTATAAATAGATGGTAGCAACATTTTTAGTTGCAAATTGATGGAATTATTTGCTGTTTGAAAATCATGGTTATAGAACCACAGAACCTGCTCAGGGAGGGCCCCTTGCAGTGCATTACTCAGGATTTTGTTCAGAAGACTTTCGATGTCTCCAGGAAAGGAGACTCCACAACCTCTCTGGGAAACATCTTCCAGTGCCTTACTAGTCTCACAGCAAAGAATTTCTTCCTAACATCTAATCTAAACTTACTGTCTATCAGTTGAACCCATCCCCCCTTGTTCAATCTCTATATACCATTGTCAAAAGTCCCTCTCCATCTTTTTCGTAGAATTCCTTTGGGTACTGAAAGTCTGGTGTATCATCTATTGCCTTTCAAATGAAAGTTAATCTACAAATATACATGGCTGCTTTGTTCTCTAACCACATTCACTATATCTAAACTTGAAGACCTAAGAAAAGAAGATTTTTTTTAAGTATCAACCTTTCAAAACTCAAGCATATCAACAACTGGAAGAGGAAGAGTAATCTAGCTGACAATTATGATTACAGAGGAAAGGAAATCAGTAGAACAAAGTCAGTGAGGCAGACGGTAGCAGCAGCAAGAAGTTCTGTGGCTGAGTCTTGGAGAGCATTAGGAAGAGTGTAGCCACAAGGTTGAGGGAGGTTACACTCCCCCTCTGTTCTGCCCTGACGAAACTGCATCCTAAGTACTATTTCCAGTGGGCTGTCCAGTTCAAGAAACAAAAGGAGTTACTGGACAGAGGGTACAAAGGATCTTTTAGTACATCTGTAACTGGGTTCCAAGTCAGTCAGTATTTTTAGCCAAAGCTTCTGTCACCTCCTCTTTAACACTGGCTTCTAAAACAACAAAGAATTCTAAATTTTTAAAGCCTATGTTTTAGAAACTCAGTGGGAATAAGCTATTTTGGAAATGTCTCTCCCTTTCTTTCTTCACAAAGTACGTGCCTCAGGTCTTACTGTCAGACCAACATCTGGTGAATTCCTAGACTGGAACATCATTCCCAAGCACAGGGATATCTGTCTATGACTATCTCTGGGGTGAAAAGGAATTACCAGAATAAATGCCTTGTCAAACATATGTGTGTCAGTCAGAGGAACTGAGAACACAGCTAGTCTCAATGCTTCTCTGGAATACTAATTTAAGTCATCTTTGATGGAAAAAATCCTTATTTTTTGAAGGAAAAAAGATTCTTACACAGTTGCCTTTTGAGATGGCACAGTCATTGCTTTGGTTTCACTTTTTTTTTTTTCAATCAGCTATCTCAATCTGCATTTTTCTAATGTGAGTTGCTTTTATCTGTCCATGTTTTTAATGTGACACATTTCTTTTACTTCTGCAATTGACATTGTAATGTTTTAATGAAATTTCTGCAGTTTTTAATTTAGTGCTTTTTACAGAATCTCTTTATTTAGCATATGTGTAATACTCTTCATTAAGAATATTTTTAAGATTGTAATTACTTCTGTCTGGAGGAAGGTTATCTACACATTAAATAGAGAGCAGTCTTAGTTGACCAGCCCCTATAGAGTTGGGTGGACTTTCTAGTAGTGGAGTGCATTAACAATAGATACACCTCAATTTTTATATTTCCTTTTCTTTTCACACAATATGTAAGTTAAATTTCAACAATCTGTGTTCAACCAAGTTTCTTATGTGTAATTTTAATTGAAAATAATTTTTTTTCACTTGTGTGCAGTGTATGGGTTTCAAAGATACGTATGAAAAAGGATCACATGTAGACATGGATCGCTGTTAATAATAAATTTTCTCTCTTCTGTTAGAATGGTACTGCTGTCCTGTAAATGGATTGTGAAGTTGGGTTTTGTTGGCATTATTTTTATTTTCCAGAAATGTTTTGGTGATACTAAAGGCACTTCTGCTTTCCCAGAAGTTTTATTATCAACCAAAAAGAATTGAGTTTTCTTAACATTTCTGAGAAACATTCTGTAATTTATCTGGTCAAGGTTGATTAGAATGCCAACACTTTGGAAACCAGGAGCATGATAATGATGAAACAATATTTTTCAAAATGAACACTGTAAGTCCTATGCACATCTATGAGGCTATGTTAATGTTACAAAAATGATGATTCTTCTAAGAACTGGTGACTCAAGTTTTTAAGAAAGATTGAATGATTTCACAGATTTAGAGTTTTGTTTGATTTGGCTCTTCAGATATGACTAAAACAAGAAATGCTTCCTTACCCACTCCACTGCATTAGCCATTCTCCTCACATGAACTGTCATAGTTAAGTTAAAAAATTAAAGTAAATTGATGATCCTTAGCTCATCTGGAATGATTTGGGTAATGTAATTGTGGAAACAGCACAGTTTTATTTTTTTGCTCCTTTCTGTGAAACTTCATTAGTAAATTTTATTGTCTAGGTAGAGAAGAGAAAGAACTTCTATTTAAGAGGTGATATTTCTTACTGTATCACTATACACCTTTACTTTCCCAAATTTACCTGATTTCCTTTGCCTTAATTATAACAGAAGTTTTTAATAAATGTCTAAAAGGTCACTTCTAGCTATTAATATCAACACTTGATAATACTAAACACCTGTACTTTTATTTTGATAACTTTGATAAAAGTTACCATGTCACAGTTTTAATACTTTTGATAAAAGTATTTGTTAGCTGACACCATTTTTTAGGACAGTTATTTTCTTACACTTATCTTGTACTCTGAGAGATTCTCTCCCACACCTCCAAACTGCAAAATAAATAGGCAGAATTTTTGTAACAGCCTCAATATTGTCAAAACACATCAAATTGGAAAAAGGGAAGCATAAACACTATAAAAATAACCACTATTTTAAAAAAGTGAGATTTGGGGAACTGAAGTCTCACCTCTGTGCCTGGGAAGGTCATGGAGCTGGTCCTCTTGGGAATTATGCTAATGCACATGGAAAATCTGGAAGTGATTGTTGACAGCTGGAATAGCTTCACTCAGGGCAAAGCTTGCCTGACAGATTTGGACTCTCCTATGATGGGATTACAGTGTTGGTGGATAAGGGAAGAGCAACTGATGTCATCTCCCTGGACTTGTGCAGAGCATTTGACACTGTACTGCGTGACATCTTTGTCTCCAAATTGGACAGACATGGTAGTGAAGGGTGCTGCATCCAGCTGGCAGCCAGTCACCAGTGGCTCACCCCTCAGGGGTCTGTGCTGGGGCCAGTTCTGTTCAATATTTTTATTGACAACATGGATAAGGGTATTGAGTCCTTCATTAGTAAATTTACAGATGACACTAAACTGGGAGCATGTGTCAATCTGTTGGAAGATAGGAGGCTCTGCAGATAGAGTTGGAATGGATGGGCAGAGTCCAAAAAGATGACCTTTAGTAAGTCCAAGTGTTGAGTCCTGCATTTTGGCGACAACAATCCCCTGCAACATTATAGGCTGGGAATGGTGTGGCTGGACCATGCCCTGGCAGAAAGGGACCTGGGGGTGCTGGTGACAGCAGCTGAACATGAGCCAGCAGTGTGCCATGGTGGCCAAGGACAAGGGCATCCTGAAGTGTATCAAGAATGGTGTGGCCAGCAGGAGCAGGGAGGTCATTCTTCCCCTGTACTGGGCACTGGTGAGGCCACACCTCGAGTGCTGTGTCCAGTTTTGGGCCCCTCAGTTTAGGAAGGCCATTGAGATGCTTGAGCACATCCAGAAGAGGCAACAAGGCTGGTGAGGGGCTTGGAACACAAGCCCTGTGAAGAACGGCTGAGGGAGCTGGGGTTGTTTAGCCTGGAGAAAAGGAGACTCATAGGTGACCTTATCACTCTGTACAGCTTCCTGAAAGGTGGTTGCAGCAAGTGGGGTTGAACTCTTTCTTCAGGCAGCAACTGACAGAATGAGAGGACGCAGTCTCAAGGTGTGCCAAGGGAAATATAGGTTGGATATTAGGGAAAAGGTTTTATATGGAAAGAGTGATAAAGTACTGGAATGGTCTGCCCAGGGAGGTGGTGGATCCCTAGATGTGTTTAAAAAACAGACTGGATGTGGCATTCAGTGCCATGGTTTAGTTGAGTTTTTAGGGCATGGGTGGGGCTCGATGTTCTTGGAGGTCTCTTCCAACCTAGTGATTCTGTGATTCTGTGATTAACAGATGGATCACTTGATGGATAACAAATGGGATGAAGGGTTGCACTCTTAGAATTGCAGTCAATGGTTTGATGTCCAAGTGCAGAGTAGTGATGAGTGGTGTTCATCAAGAATCAGTATTGGGACTTTTGCTGGACGTCTTTTAACCTCTATGACTCAATAATATTTTTATTGGTATTTAGACTACTGTATAATATATTCTAAATGATACTACTGAAGTAAAAAATTTTCATCTTATCTATACAAGATTTTTTTACCAAACAAAACCCAAAAATCTTACAAACAAAAATCTACAAACAAAAGTGTTTTGTCAAGACAAAATATAATATACAATAGTATTTTCTTTCAAAAATATTGAAATTTCACATTTTGTTCCAATTTGTGATACAGAGAAGATGCAATTCCAGCCCCAAAAATATTTTGGCCTAGTATTTATGTTTATTAATATGCCTTCTTGAGTAATATTTTAATAAACTCTTTGACATATTTGATCTATGCTAATGGATTGTTTAACAGAAAGCTCATATATCTTTTGTTCAACTAACATTCTCTTTTACCTTCTAATGCCTTGAGAAGGCTGACCTAGAACAGAGACTAGACAGAGCTAAAAGAGTAAGGTAGGTATTTATTAAAAGACCTTTAAGGATATACCTTGGGCAGTACAAGAGCCTGGCCAGAACTACACTCAAGATGGACCCAAAATGGTCACAAAATGGATGACCAGTCATGAGGTCCTACACTTTCATAAGTTTTGGCCATTTGCGTATTGGGGTTTAATTGTCCAATTACAGCCTCAGATTAGGAAGTCCCATCCTTCTTGTTTTCTCTCTTCGGTCCACCATTGCTTATGCTTTTGAGCCTGAAAACTTGTAATGGTTGTCCTTGGTCTCAGGCTGGAAAAGGATTTGTTTTGTCTGTAAGCTACTCTGAAGAGAGCTTACTAGCACTTAATATGAGGCTCAGAACTGCAAACCTAGGCAGCACAGAATCTGAAAACCACGAAAGTTAAAACTTAAGGCACCGCTACCTTTTTAATTTCGGTGGCTATGGACAGAAGTTGCTATTTATGCTTTACACAAACTCAATTCTGTAGCTGTTTCTTTGGAAAAGAAACTTACACACTGTCATCACTATCACTGCACTGCCTGAGCAATAGCTCAATTTTTTCTTATAGCTACAGTTCCTCACAACAAAAAGTTGGTAATATCCTGCATAAGTAACCTCCACAAAAGAAAAAAACTGCATTCTTCTCCTTGGAGTTTCAGTTTACTTCTCAGCTTTTTTTTAATTGTCCTACTACGCTAATATTATTTCATGACTAATTTTCAGTGATTTTTCAAAACTCACTTGCAAATCATGAAAGCTGATTTTTCAGTTTATAGGTGGTTTTACAGGGTTCTGTGGTCTCTCAGGAGTAATTTAGAGAAATTAGCCTCTGTCTTATCTGGTTAATTGCTTCATCAACCTTGCAAATTTATGTAAAGGAAACAAAACAAAAATAAAAGGCTAGAAACACACAGAACACAAAACAAATAGCAAAGAAAGAAACGAAACAACTAATTTTTCACATTCCAATCAGTATGTCTGTGAATGACAGATGACATTTTTGTCATTGTTGAAGGGGAACATTTTTCAGAAAAAGTAAGGAAGCATTGTTATTTATAGTTATTAATTGAACAATGGAATTTCAATATGAAGTTTTAATTAATAACTGCTATAAATACAAATAAACATAATTTTTAATTTAAACTTGCACAATATAAAGCTTTCAGTGGGTTTTTTGTTTTTTTACTGCCTTATACTCTGAATTGCTGTTTCACAGCAATGGGACACAATTTCAGTGTGATAGCAGGCATTTCCTCTTTAATAGGTCATCTAGTCGAAATAAAAATCACTGAGTAAGGAGCTATACATGGAGGAGCCTTGGAATTTAGAACTATGGAACTAGGGTTTCTAGAACTATGGAAAATGGAAAATGCCACCTGAGTGTGTCTGCCAGCATCATGCAAAGCACACTTAGAAGTTCATTGTTCTTTATATTCAAATGTCCAGCACACAATTGCATAAATGCATCATGTGATGGGTGGGCAGCTGGCTTATGGGTTGGGCACAACAGGTTACAGTGAATGGGATGACATCAGACTGGTGACCTGTCACCAGTGCATTTCCACAGAGCTCTGACTTTCCAGATGAGAATTTTATGGACCCTGCAGAAAACATAAGGGGAAAAGTAGCTGCCCCATCTGACCAGAGCCTAAGCTACTAAGACAGGAAAGGCAGAAACTACAGAAGTTGTGGTAGTATCAGGAGCTGAATGTAAGCCAAAGAAAGCAGAAAAATAGTGGAAGAGATGCTGCTAGCTCACCAAGAGTTTGGTGTCTAAGGACAAAATTAAACCAAGTATGTAAAGTCAGTAAAACTGATTTTAATAACAGCAATAATAATGGAATAAATTTCCAAAAAGTTTAATAGAAAAAAAAAGTTTAATAGAAAAAAAATTTAATAGAAGTTTAATAGAAGCAAATTGTTTATCCATGAGGAGGAAATAGGGGAAAAAAGCTAAGTATAAGTTGAAATGAAGCCTGTGAGTGGGGTTTGGAGGTCCCTGGTGAGCAACCCTGATCTGACCAGCAAAGGCTGGAGCAGAAAAACAAACCTGTTCTGGTGAGAACACAGATGTCTGACTTGATTTTCCAGCCAGGAGACATGGAATTTTCTACATAATATTGGCAAGGAAGCATCATACTTCACATTCATTTAATGAACTCCAGAAGAAACATTTGCACCAGCTGAAACACTCATCTTGATAACTGTTTACTAAAACAATCTCCCTCTTTGTTTTGCCATAAAGTTATCTTCTCTGAGTTATTCTCTAAGCTTCATGGGCATATCACTCTTGCCCATCTCCACTGGGCCTTCTTCCATTATAGGGGTTGCATTATGTTCCTAAGGATTTAGTCCATCACAGCCTGTGTCATCAAACACAGAGCTGCCTGTCAAGTATCTCTCTACAGCACTGATGACATGCTTTGCATCAATTGTTTTCATTTTTTCTGGTTCTTGACCATTTTTTTACTATCCGTACAGCCTCATATAAATAACCTGCCTTTATGTATTTTTTTCTCCTTTAATCCCAGCACCACTATATCCATACTCAATTTAGTATTTTTGCTATCACCACATGGGTGACAGTGGTGCACAACATTATTGGCACAGTTATCCTGGAAGTACTGGCCTTGGGCAAACACAATCCCAGCAGGACTCAGTGCTCCCTGAAAGGATTTGTGAGGCTCAGGCCTTTTCTGTTTCTGTCTTTAAACACTCTTGCATGTCTGCTTTGTAGCACTGTCTTTAACACCTGGCTGCTTCTCAGACTGCTATTTGTCATGTCTGGCAATTTCTCTGGTGCTTTATCACATCCTGCTCAGTTAACTTCAGCCCAAGGTCAGGTCAGCAGCCCAGTCTTATGCTTGTAACCCTGACAAACACTTCAAGAGCTACAGTGGGCTGACTTTGAACAGCAGCTAAGCACCCACAAAGCCGCTGACTCATTTTCCCCCACTTCTGGATTGAGGAGTGAATAGGAAGACTAAAACCAAGCAAATTCATGGGCTGAGAGAAAGACAGTTTGGTAAACAAAAGAGAGACACATCCTCCCCAGCCCCGCCCCCCCCACCATAAAACACAAAAACAACCAATCAAACCCACCAACAAAACAAAAACCAAAACACACACGTGATACAAAGGAAATAACTATCTGCCATTAGAAGACTGACATACAGTCAGTCTCTGAAAAGCAACTACATTGAACTCTCTCTTTTTTTTTTTCTTTTTTTAATTGCTGAGGATGACATCATGTGGCCTGGAATATCCCTTTGGCTGTTTAGGATGAGATGTCCCTCCTGTGTCCCTTCCCACTCCTTTTTGCCCACTCCTGGCCTATTTGTTTGGTACAGAAGAAGAATGAGAAACAGAGAAAACCTTGACATTATAATGCTTAGTAACAGTGACAAAATAGATGCATTAGTAACACAGTTTTAGTCACAAATCCAAAACACTACATCATGCAGGCTGATATAAAGAAAATTAGCTCCATCCAAGACACCATATTGTTTTTTAAAGAGTGTTGTTTAAACATAACAAAAGCTACAGAGGCCACTGACAGCACAAGGTAAATTAAAAAATTAAGTTTTGTTTCATTTATTAGGCCTTTCTAAAATTGCTTGTAGAAAAATGAGACTTTTAGAATTCTATTTTAAACCTGATAGGTTTGCCTATATCAATGATAGTATAGGAACAGCAGATGGGCAAAAATAAAACAGCTAAATGTTCTTTGATAACTGGTATTTTGTTATGTTGTAGCACCCGAAATGTTTTTAAGATGGCAACTCTTTGACATTACAGCTGCAAAGAAAAGGGAAACTGAATTCCTCTGAAGTCTGGTACCACAGGTGCTCATCCATGGAACTTCTGTGCAATATACCCTGGTGCACAGACCTATGTTTAGTATGGCTCAAAGGAACGTCTTTCAGAAAAAACATTCAGTTCTCCTGTTTGTATAAAAGACTTCGCAGAGCTTCTTTCCTCTGCAACTCCCAGCTATTCTTCAGTAACAGCTTAAAACTTTTACTGTATTACAGTAATGATGGTTCTCTGAATGCACACAACTGAAGTAGGCATCTTACAGCACACACTTCACTGCATTAATCATAAAAAATAATATATTTCCAAGCAGTGCTGTTTTAGAAGAAGGGTATTTTGTCATGGTTTAATCACTTGTAACTAAAACCTGGACTGAAAATTGACAATCTTATTCCACTGAAACACTTCTAAGGTCTAGAGCACAGCCCTGTTCTTATGTGCTCCTAGAACAGTCTGATGATTTCACACGCTTTTTGTAAAAAGAGAATATTGTACTTAAAAGTCAAGCTTTCTAAAACTTACGGTGGTAACTATTTGGATCTGTTCCTAAACAAGAAGAAAATGGATTAACTAGGCTGACAGGAAAAACATAAATGGCAAAGCTTTCCCTATGGTCTGAATCTCTTGTATGTTCTGGTTCCTATCTATTGGTTTAGTGTTCTACATCAACATCCTTCTTGCTGTGTCAGTACTGTGGTGTCAATATATGTGTAGAAAAAATAATTGTATTCTATTCTCATCATAGAAACAACAGAACTCAACTAAATATTTACTGGTATATTTATTGTTGGTAAAATCATTGAACAAAATTAATCCTGGCTTTCAGACTTCAGTTTACACTCATCACTCAGACCTTTGAGAGGTATTTGATAGATCTATTGCTTTGCACAGGCCAAGCCTGTCGCTGCTTGCACAGCCTTTCCATGCGATTTGTGCTTCACTCCATTTTATCATGGAATTATAGAATATCTTTGTTGCATGAACATAATATATTTTTCCCTGCTCAAAAGTATTCTCTGCAAAAGCAGAGAATTGCAGCAAATTACAATTCTCTCCAGTGTCTGTCCTATCTCTTGTCTCCCAGGAGATGAGGATTTGTTTCTCTTTCCTAACCAATGGGTGAAGTTTTGTTATCTCCCTGGTATGGGAAGGACTGGGGGAGAAGGAATTCAGCACAGGAGCAGGAAAGAAGCAGCAGCTTGCTCTTCACCTGGGAGAAATAGCCAAGCCCAGAAAGAATGGAGTCAACTTTAATAAATCTTGTTAAGCCTTCTGATACGGAGTCCATGAGTCTTGTTTCAGGGCACCACATATCTTGAACTGGAAGGGACCCACAAAGATCCTTGAAGTTCATCTTCTGACCCTCCACAGTACCACATCAACAATCATACCATGTACCAGAGAGCATTGTCCAAATGCTTCTTGAGCTCTGTCAGGCTTGGTGCTGTGACCACTGCCCTGGGGAGCCTGTTCCAGTACCCAGCCACCCTCTGGGTGAAAACCCTTTTCAGAATATCTAATCTAAATCTCCCCTCACTCAGCTTCAGGGTGTTCCTTCTGACTCAGTTACGGGTCACCACAGAGCAGGGATCAGTGCCTGCCCCTCTTCTTCCTTTCATGAGGAAGTTGTAACTGCAGTGAGTTTTCCACTCAGTCCCCTCTTCTCCAGGCTGAACAAGCCAGGTGACCTCAGCCAATCCTTGTATGACAAACCAGGACTAAGAAGAGGTGCAACCTGCTGGAATGCTCTTCCTAATGCAGCTCAGGATACCATTGGATTTCTTGGCTACAGGTGCATTGCTGGCCCATGGACAGTGTGTTGTGCACCAGGACCCTGAGGTGCTTTTTCACAGAGATGGTCACCAGCAGGTCAGTCCCAGCCTGCGCTGCTGCATGGAGCTATTGTCAGCTGGTGCAGGACCCTGCAATTGCCTTTGACGAGCTTCAAAATGTTACTCTCAGCCCATCCAAGCAGGCTGTGGACATCCTCCTGCATGGCAGCACAGCACTCTGGGGAATTGGTCTCTCCTCCCATTTTTATTATCTAGCCATGACTATAAACATGAACCCATTTAACACTTTTTTTTTCTTTTTCTCAAAGGAATTCAATAAACTATTTATAAGAAACTTTCTGTACCTACGATTACTTTAATTGAAATTCTTGGTCTCTCTTTCAGGTCTATCATTATTAAAAAAGTAATTGTAAAATTTAACCATAAAGTTTAAAATAAAGTTGAAATGTTACCTCCAGAAGTGACCAAGTCACACATCTACCATAGGAAAAACCAACCAAACAACAACAAAAAAATTAAAGGAACCCCAACATCAAATAAAAAAAATAGGGGAGGGAATGAATAATTCATATTCCCCAAATAAGTGACTATATATCAAAACTTTTCTGAATTAGAGAAATTTCAAAAAATATAGAAGCAATATAAATTAAGGTAGAAGGATGCTGAGCTATAGGCTTCATCCCATATGTATAGAGAATTATTAATTCAGCATCTACAAACATAATAGTTCTGAATCTCAGACTATTATCCTTATTTATGTTGAGAAATAAAACTTCAAACTGTCTTCCCAGTCTCTTTGCTGCAACAACTAATCTGAGCAGAGCAAGGGCAGAGTTAGAACTTGCTTAATCTCTGTACCTGTGAAGAAGATGGACAAGAGGAAAACTAGAACCATGACTTTTCCTCTCTCCTTCTGTCTAAGTTCCATGTGGTGTTCAATGTTGCTGAGACAGCATTTGGCATTGTTCAGACCTGGCAACAAATTGCTAACCTCTGGGAGTAATGAGACAATAGGGAGGAAATCATGCCTTTGAGAGAGAATAATATCTTTTCTTGATGCTTCCTGAGGCAATACAGCTATATGGTTCTTTTTAAATGGAACTGCAAAGAAAGAGACAAGCTACCTCTGAAGAAAAAAAATACTAGTTTTGTTCAGGATTTTGCATTCTTTTTTTCTTGGAAGAAAATAAATTTGTTAAAGCCTTTCCTAATATTTGAATAGAATTGTGCAATGCACTGATGGGTGCACTGTAAACTTCTGAATCAATTAGACTGGCATGGTAATGACATTGTCACTAACATTACTACAGTACTAAACCTTTACATGATGACAACCTGCAAGGATAATGTTGATTATTAAATAAACTAATCAGGCTTTGCTTATGATTTGCACATGACCTGCATGAAATTTGGGTATGCCTCCCAGTTCATGGTTGTGTTCTTTTGGCATCACAGGGGATAACCTGGCTTCTGGTTGCCCTAACCATCTTTCAAGGTCGTATACTCTCATGAATTCACCTGGATGGACTCAGCATAGTAGAAAGAGTCTAGTTTCCTTCTGTTTTCCTCAGGTGGAACAGAAAGAAACCTGTGGCCAAGCATATTTCAATGTTACCATGTATGTATGGTTCAAAAAGTGCAATCATGACAAAATGTTTAAATCAGCTTTAATTCAACCTGAAAAGTTTGCTCAGCTCTAACAGATATCCTTTAAAGTACTGATAAATACAAAAGCCTAGAAGAGATATTATTTTAAGAAGATAAGTACTATATATTCATGTAGGCAAAGGATTTTCCCCCCTCCCTTAGTGTTCTTTTGACTTCAATTAATTCTAAGAACTCAAACCAAGTACCTTGCATTTAGACTTCTACATTACAACAGCTGTTGAACTTTTCTTTCTAATGTATGACAGAGCAATGCTTTAGTATGCAGTTACAGTAAATTGAGACATGCATTTAGCATTTTAAGCCTCTAGCAAGTCTTTCTACATAGCAGCTCACCAATTGAATATTAATACAATGCTTGGCAATTCAGAAACATATGGTGAATTTCCTTTGTCTGTAAATGTCTGTTTAACAACTATTTAATATTCAGGCAAAGAGCTTGAATTCTATACGTGCACTTACCCTTAGAGTATGAATGACTTATTAGCAAGGTGCAGTGGCACTCGATACCTTTACATCCATTTTTAAAGAATGTTGCAACTTACTGCAGTGAGATTTTCCACTATTTATAATCAGACTTATATTTCTAAATGGTAAAACAGCCTGTAGCTCATACATTTATATGATACTCCTATTGAAACCTAAAATATATTACAGAAAAATAAAATATTTTCAGTTCTTGCTTTGCACTGGAATTACTGATGGTTTTTTAGTATTTCTGCATGCAGTTTTTGCATTTACCTTTCCTTGAATAAAAACTCATATCTTGTAAATATATGAAATTCAGAGATAGATTCTACCAACAATTAAACAGGTCTTGAAAGCTGATCCAGACTCACAAGTCTGTGTTTTTATATTCTTCTCTTTTGCTCATTCTTACCCCTTCTTCTCTCTTGCCCAGTCTTGTCATTTCTTTTTTTCTCTTCCTTAAAATTCAAAATGAAATTAGGGAATGATCTTTTCACTGGTCCAAATTAAAGCAGTCAGAATGTTGTTTGGAACCATTTTTTTTTTTAATTTCTTCTCCTTTATTAAAATAATTACTGTAAATAATTTTTATTAGCCTTGCATTTTAACCAAAGGCAATGACTTTACAACTTTATGAATGTAGTGAATATAGGACATGATCACCATCCATTACAGAGTATCTTCATGTCAGTAGGGATCCTTCTGAAATTGCACATCTTCTTTCTTATTCCTATTCTCCTTGGCTTTTATTACATCATTTTGCTTTCTTATCTCATGTGTCTAACATGTAGCTGAATCACACACTCATCTGTATTAAAAGAAATAATAAGTAAGAGAAACAACATAGCAGTTCCTGTGCTGTTGATTATTTCTCTTATATAAATCACCCTCTACTTTACATTTTTAGTCCATAAAGATGAAAAGCAGAAGTAATTAAATATTTTTCATGCTGTGTTTGTATGCCCTGTTATGCAGGTACTTTCCATTGTCAGATGCCCACAGACATTTTGGTGATGAGGTTTAGGAGGGGAATACCACATCAGATTTGCTGTGCTAGATCTGCATCAGAGTGAGCTTACCACAAGCCATCATTAAATGGCTAGTCAATCAGACAGTGATACCTCTAGGTATAGATGTTGAAGAATAAGGACAGATCTAATGGTTTATGCAATATTTTAGCACTGAAAATAACTTGTTGGTGTCACATGCTTGGTGTTGGCAGAATTATTGGAAAAGTATGGTAAGAGGCTTCATTACATTATGTATTTGTCATACTCACTGCTATTTGTTTTCTCATGTAAATTCTATACCATTGTATGACTTTTTGGCAATATTTGAATTTGCTTTTTGGTGCAAAATATTGCAGTGAAGTCAAAAAGATTTACTTCTTAAGAGGGAAATTTCTACCATATTATGTATCATGTTTTATATTTATTGCAAATATTGAAAATTTGAGTATATTTTTTAAAGGAAAGACTTCATATGCACACATTTCCTTTTACAAAGACCTTTGTTTTATATGTTTGAAAGATATTAGAAAGCTGTCTTTCATTTTAAATCTTTCTGATGAATGCTCTTCCTTGAGACATGTAGTCCATCTCTTTTCTGAAATATGTATTGCATTTTGATAAAGATTTTAATAAGCTTCTTCTGAAGCTTCCATTTAGATGAATGACATTTAGAGTATAGAATAAGGAAAAGAAAAAAGAAATAAGATAGAACTGAATGTAGGCTTACAACTTTAGTTACATACTATGGCAAAATAAATGCTTTGAATATGATTTTAGAATTCTAAAAAAACTTCTGCATGACAAAAATTGAATTGAAAACTACTTTCTCTTTAGCTTATTTCAGTTCAAAGTGAAATTCCAAGGGGTAAGTTGTTCTTTCTCTCAGGTTACTGTGCAAAGACAAGCCTATTTTTCTCTCAGAAATAACCATGACAATAACCATAAGCAACCTTAAAATAATTAAAAAAGTAGCAGACAGAAGCTACTTGGTACTCTGTAAGTGAAATGGATGATATATCATTTCTAATACTGATGTCCAACTCATGAAAAATACAGCCTAAGGAAACTCCACATCTTCAAGTAGCTAAAAAGTATTATAGGTGAAACAATGCTTGTGTGAGAGTATACTGGAACCGTCTTATTCTAATGCCCATATTCAGCAAGATTTTTAATAATGTTATAGATGCAGAAAACTGCAACGTCAAGTATTTGGTCGTGGAAACATAATTTCTAACATAATTTCTATTTTTTTAAACAGAACTTTATTCAGTAGCCTGAGCAGCTATTACATATGTAGCAAGGAAATACCTTATTGTAAATTTTCAGTTTAATCTAGTGAAAGAGCAAGGTTAAAATTGGAAAAATGAAAAATAGATAGACATATTTTTAACCCTGGTAATAGTTAATATCTGGAATGCTAAAGGCAGTGAAGAAAAATGAGTAAGTCTGTGTGGAATGGCCATCTTGTTGCAATACACATCTATGTCTCCCTTTAGTGTATGGGATCAATGGGCTGAGGTCAACAGTATGAGGTTCCACAAGGCAAAGTGCTAGGTCCTGCACTTGGGCACCAATGACCCCATGAGGAGCTGCAGGCTGGGGGAAGAGTAGCTGGAAAGCTGCTGAGCAGAAAAGGACCTGGGGCTGCTGGTTGAGAGCAGCTGAACATGAGCCAACAGTGGGCCCAGGTGGCCAAGGAAGCCTTGTATTCCTGGTCTGTATCAGGAATAGCGTGGCCAGCAGGACCAGGGCAGTGATTGTCCCCCCATACTTGTCACTGGTGAGGACACACCTGGAGTACTGTGTCTACTTTTGGGACTCTCACTTCAAAAAAGACATTGAAGTGCTGGAGCGTGTCCAGAGAAGAGCAATGAAAGTGGTGAACGGTCTAGAAGGTAAATGGGAAGAACCAGACCTGAGTATGCTTTGTTTTAAACATTGTGTCTGCTACAAGAGCAAAAATGGAATCAGAGGAGAGGATCCTATGGAAGTGGAGAAGTGTTGTTTAGAACCAGCTTCCTGTTCTAACTTGAGACTTGTGCTCAATCACATCCCTCTACCCCAACTCACTTGCTGTAGGAGGGCTGATTGGGCGTTTGTGAGCAAAAAGAACAAAATCTAGTTTACATAATAGGTATGCACCAGGTATAGGTATGTTTAACCCTAAAAGGAAGAGGATTAAGACCCCCCTCTCTCTTTTTCCTCTCTTTCTCTTTCACCCCAGCTCTGGACCATGCTCACAGCATGATGAATGTGGGATCTAAGGACTAGTGATATTCTTTGTTCTCTCTCTGCTTTATCTGTCTTTATTTCACTCCTCTTTTGCTTTGACTGTTCAAAACACAGCTGTTGTATTCTAGCCCATAGTCCATATTGAATTTAGTTGTGGGAGTGGGGAGCTTGTAGAAGCGTGTTGTTATTTGTTAGCTGACACCTTTGAGTATTGGTGTGTTGTGGTTTCTTAGCCAGCAACTGTAGGCTCAATGTTTCTGAGCCTGAGAATTGCTAAGCCCTTCCCAAGGAAATTTTTCAATTGTTTTCTTTTTTCCAGATAACTTTGTATAAATAACAAAATTTTTCTCATAACATTTCTAAGTAAACAATGTTCCTTTCCCATAGCAGGCCTCTCTCCCAGATGTTGTTTGGTATTTTCTATTGCTTGAGCAATGGAGAGAGGTGTCAATCCTATGGACCAGTAATATGCATTTTTAGCGCAGCATGTTATAGAAAGGCTGAATGAATTGTAAATAAAGCCTTCTGATTCTCTTCTGCCTTCTCACCGGAGTCAAGCATCTTTATTTCATGTCCAATTGCAACAAGCACCTTTGGTGGTTTGTTGCAGATTTTCCTCCAGCACCTTTGAGAAGTGGTGTTGTGGAAGTTGAGAACTTATAGAAATGTACTGTACAAAATCTAAGGGCTTGTTAGCCTCCACTTTTTACAAAGGGTATTGAGAATTTAAGGGCTTGTTAGCCAACACCTTTGAGGCTACACAGTGGGCTACTTGCCAGAGTTAAAGTGACTGTACAATAAAAGCACCAGAGTTCTCTGACACCTGGTCCGGTGTCTTTGTTCAGCCTGACGAGAATTTACAATGAACATCATGCCCACAGATCATTACCATAAGTCCTATGAGGAGCAGCTCAGTGAGGTGAGTTTGTTTAGTCTGGAGAAAAGGAGGCTCAGGGGTCACCTTATTGGTCTCTGTAGTTCCCTGACAGGAGGTTGTAGCAAGGTGGGGGTTGGTCTTTTCTCCCAAATAACAAGTGATAAGACAAGAAGAAATGGCCTCAAGCTGTGCCAGGGGAGGTTTAAATTGGATATAAGGAAGAAGTTCTTCACGGGAAGTGTTTTTAAGCATTGGAACAGGCCTCCCAGGGAGGTGGAGGAGTCACCATCCCCAAAAGCCTTAAAATATGATTGGATGTGGCACTTAGTGCCATTGTCTGGTTGACAAGGTGGTGGCAAGTCAAAGGTTTGACTCAATGGTCTTGGAGGTATTTTCCAACTTAATGTTGTGACACTATTATGCAAAATGAAATTTGAGAGTTAACTTTTATACTAATGAGTTAATTCCTTGATTTACAATAATGTCTCATGCTTTTAGATTCCTAGACCATAGTTCTAGTTCTCAGTAAATTGGCAATGCTATTAGTATGCTGGAAAACAAAAATGAGGACATGAGGGATACTGTGTCCTCTGCATGTGATCTTCTATAGGATGTCCTCCTGTAGAGAGGTGTCAATAAATCTTCAGCTACTCTTGGGCAGTGGTAGATTCAGATCAGATTGCTTTTTATTTATTTTTCCCATCTTTCTTTTAAACACATAATGTAGAATTGTATTTCACATATGAACTTTGATACATCTCACCATGCTTTTTTTCACCTGAAATTGCATTTCTGCACTCTCTGTGAGACCACTGAGAAGCCAAAACTAATAAGAATTTATCTCCCCTTATTAAAATCTCTCAGACAGAATATAACAGTGGCACCACATAACCTTTGAAATCCTACATGTTGGTGGGTAGTAGGCAGAGTGGTTCCATTTCCTAGCATGGTTTATAAGTTTAGAAGGATGTTATTTGAGAGTCTGTCTCCACAGAAATTAGAATAAAAGGGTGCTGTCAAAATACTGGTTCTTAAAAAAGTAGGAAAGGGCTACCAGATGTATTACTGAATATTGTATAAAATATCAGTGTCTCATCCTTCACTCTGAATGTTGCAATTGAGATCATGTTTAGTTTCTGCTCATTAAGCTTATGCGCATTTTCAAAGTATGCTGTAAAGTATTTTATTAAGATACGACTACTTTATTGAGATACAAATGTTAAAGTTAATAGTGGCAAAGATTCAAGAAGATCATGATTTCTTTTACTGGAAAATGATCTGCTCTGATAAAGATCTGAATGAAAAACTACAGTTATCTGTTAAAACAGAAAGCCTATAAGAGTGGGCAATATGGAGTGAAAAACTGACAGGTTGGATGGCCCTTCCTGTCTTTAACATATCTGCTTCCAGTACTCCTTGGCAGTGTTTTTGTTCTCCTTTGCACCATTGCTGTACGCATAAAATATCCTCCTCATGCACTGAGTACTACCTATAAACATAGACATACTATTCTCAGTACATAAATATAAACAAGTCCATGGATTTTTCCAAAGAATTAGAACTTTGATCTGGACCCTGAAGAATGAACTGAGCTTGATGCTTATATGATATACAAAAGAAATCAAAGACAGTCTGAACAAGGGTAAGGGATTGTCTGCATTAGGAAAGTGCTTGGAAAATTGGAATAGTAACTGGAAATCATCCAACTGCTTTAGTCCATGTCATACTTTTATAGGTTGCTCAATATGGAGTATCTATAAAACTACAAATTTACAGGAAGTTGTTGTCACATCTAATTGGTTACTGGATCCATTTATTTCAAGAAATGTTTCTTGTGTGTTTTTACCTTTTAAAATGACTCTCTGTTAATGAAACAAATATAATTCTGTCAGTCTTGAAATAACTTCCACAGCACACCATTATGATTAGTTTCACTTTCACACCAGTGCTGCCAATTTTTTAAAACAGTCTTTTCATTAATAATACTGCCTAGTATGAGCTGCCAAAAACTATTTAATGTGTGATATGAAAAATCTGGCATTATGTAGGTACCTAGTGAGAGCCAGTAGTGTAAGATTTTCGTATTTCCTCCAATGGATTTGTCTGAAATGAGCTCCATGTATTCTGACAGTGTGTTTTCTGTTAAAATAAAATTGCTGTGTTTCATTATTTAAGTCACACATTTATGAAGTCAGAATGACACAATCAACATTCCCTTAATCCTATTTTTATGCATGATATTCACATACAAAGAGTCATTTGCTTGATTTCAGTGCCAACACATGAAAATATATATATTTTTATTCCTGTTGAGCCCTGGGCAGTATACCTTTTCAGCTTAAGGAGATTCAAATTGTCATTTTCCTAGCCTACATTTGCTGCTCCATACCAGCTTACCATTTTTTGCAGCTGGAAACCTTTCCTGATGACTCTTTTCGGCAGTATGACTTATTTGCTTACTCTGGCTCTCTCTTCTCTAAAATTAGATGGTGAGCTTTTCATTTCATGGACCATGTCTTTTTATCTGTTCCATAAAGCTTACATGACATTTATAGGATCAATGTAAATTAATAATAATAATAATAATAATAAACATTTTTTACTCTACTGATATGCATTTAGGTATTTGAACTGTGAAATAATGCCTTTAGTCAAGGCAGATATCAAGGTATGTGTGACTCAAGGCACATGGGCTTGTGTGTCCCCAGCACCTGGGGGTGGAGGGGCTCCCCTAGGGCAGCAGGGCTGGGTCTGCTGGACTGTCCCACGGTCCCAAGCAGAGAGAGGTGGACTGGGGGGTAGCCAGAGCACCCCCATCCTTACATCCTGAAGCTCCAGAGCTAATTCACATCCCATATTTAAAACCCAAATTGTATTTGGATGCAAGCCTAATTCTAAATAGGAGGCAGAACAAGATACTGAAATAATGGAAGTTTAGGTTTAAATTTGAAGTTTTTAATTTGCATGTACATGTCCTTTTTGTGAGATAACTACCCTTTTTTTTTAATTTGCCTTATTTTATTCTATTCATACATATGCCTGTGTGTTTGTGCCTAAAATAATTTTGCCTTTCATTTAAGGTTTGACTTCATCTGCAGCACAAAATAGTCATCATTTTCTTAGATAATAAATGGACATAAGAAGTCAGGTGTCAGAGTCTGGGGTAGCTTGTCCTGAGAAGAATTCCAGAGGTCTCTCTCACAGGCAGCAAATAGACAGGACAGAAGAGTGATTTTATTGAGTATGAGTGTATCAGTATCAATATCAGTAATCTCATGCTTTTCTCTGTAATGACATGTCAGCAGCTGTCTGAGTTTTCAGACTTGAAGGATAGTTTAGACTTGTTTTATGAATACATTCAAACCACTTCTGGCAAAAAGATAAAATGTAACAGCTTCTACCACCTAAAGTAAGCACTTCAATACCTGTTGGTCTGAGAAAATCCATTCGTTTAAACTATTTTGAGTCTTACTCATTGAATTTTACCATTAAGTGCTAACAATACTTGAAAAAGCATTAAACTATTTATAAGGTCTCACAAATAACTTCTTTTTATTACAATATTAGCATCTCCAGATTCTCTGGTACTAATTGCAAATATGTAATATATACACCTCCTTGAAAATCTATGAGAAATAAATCCCACTTGTTCTATTTTAAATCATAGAAGATGAAAAGATGACAAAGATGAGGTTTTATTGTCTGAAAGGAGAAATACAGATGTTTTTAACTCTAGGTATGTAATGTGCACTGCCTGACCTCAAACAGCTTGACACCAATACCCTCAGGGGTGGTAGATTTTTTGTGATGCCTCCCAAGCTCACAAAGAAGATTTGAATGTCTCAAATGTCATCTGTTACCTCCATTTGGGAATATCAATCCCACTCTAAATTTGCCACAGGACTTTAGATACTTGCAATGTAGACATCAAGAGATGAGAAAGTCACTAGGTTACATTTATAGTCAAAGGAAGAATCCTTACATAATGTTTTATATGGTAATTTTAGGATAAGACTTATTTTTCAGTGAGTGCCTATTCTTCCCCTTGACTATAAAATGGTGCTATGATAATTGCTAAGTTGAGAAGGTGATACTGTAGATTTCCACAGTGGACCAGAGGAATTCTTTCAAAGTGCTATTGCACTGGTTCTCTGCATGTCTCAGCCACATAATAATTCATCCTTGATACCTTTTTTCCCCATTTTTAGGAGCTGAAGACAGCCTTTCATTGCGTTGTAACCCATCAGGCAGCTGAACACCACACAGCCATGCCCTCCTGCCCTTCTGTAGTAGGATGGGGGAAATAATTGGGAAAAAATATCATATTTCTGGGCAGAAAAAAAGACATTTGAACTGGAGAGAAAAGGAAGGGGAATTTAAATAATAATAATAATATCAATAATAATAGAATATACAAAACAAGTGCTGCCCAACTGCTCACCACTCACTGAGTGATGCACAGCCACCTTCTGAGCAATGGCTCCTGCCCAGCTTTTTCCAGATTATAAACTGAGCATGACGACATATGGTAGAGAATAACCCTTTGGCCTGTTGTGGTCAGCTGTCCTGGCTGTGTTCTCTCCAAGATGCTTGTGCTCTCCCAGCTTCCTTACCAATTGGAAAGACCTTGATGGTGTAAGCATTACTTAGCAACAACTGAAACATCAGTGTGTTATCAACATGATTTTCACCCTGAATCCAAAGATCAGGACTGTACCAGCTACCAGGAAGAAACTTAACTCTACCCCAGATGAAACCAGGACACGAGGCTAAATTACCTGCTCAGGTTCCCTCAGCAGCAGCCCTCACAGAGCGAGAGAATTCTATAAACACATACATCCCATAAAACTTCCACTAATTACAGAATGACCTGATCTTTAAAGATGCCTGTTTATCACTGATAACTGATAACTATCAAGCGAACCTAGATTATCATCATATTTGACTAAAACTACATGAAATTACTCCAAATATCACAAATATCACTATCTGATAAATAATATCTAGCTCCTATACAGACAATAAGGTATTTCTGACTAACTTAATATGAAGTGCTTCTATATATCTCTATTTCTTTGTAAAAGGATGATTGTTCCCTTTCAGGGATTATTCCATTAAAACAGTTGTTGAATAACAAAGCAAAGATGATCCATAGCAATAAATGAGGATTCCAAATTAATTATTTCCAGGGGTTTGCCTTTTAAAATATTTTACTTGCATCTAGTACTTTGGTTATGTTAGGTTGTGTGCTGAAAGCTCATCTATAAATTCACAGAGGAGCAGGGAAACCCAAATAACACCCTGGCAGGCTATTACCAGGCCCAAAACAGGATCCGTAAGCCCATAAGATAATAAGGCTCATGTCATCTTAAATTCATAGTACCACAAGGGCACTCTGGCACACAGGACTCTGATTTGCAGAGGACTCTGAGGACTCAGAGGAAGGGAGACCCTGTTTGAGTGTCTCCCAAGACAGTCTCAGGACTGCCTTAACCCCAGTGACTGGGAATGAAAGCCATCCTGATGTGTCTGGCATTATAAGATACAGGGGAAGAACACTTTTGAAGTACTATTATGGGAATGTTTAGAGAAGGGCCAAAGGCAGGTGAAGGGATATATTCAGACGATTTGGAGGGGAACAAGTATGGGAAGAGAGAGGATAAGAGGGTAAAAAGAGCCAGAAATATGTAAAGAATTTGATGGTCAATATGCTTGTCTGACCATGAGCCATACCTGATCTGCACAGTCTGTCCAGTCTTCCAATTGAATTATTTTCTAACTCCTTCCTGGCTGAAGAACCTTCTATTCTGTGTGCATATGTGGGTATGAGGGCATGAGTGTGACAGCTGGAATCGGGCCATGGGCCAGAGGGTCTCTGTGCTGGTGGTGCCAGCCAGTGGAGAGGCTGAAGCGAGTGACTGTAGCAGCAGCAGTTGTAGCGGTACAATGTGTCCCATGTGGATAAGGTGTCAGGAACTGCAGCAAGGGAGGCCTGGGTGTCATCAAGTGGGTTGAGAGGAGTCCAAATTGTACATAACTCTATGTATGCTCACTAGTGGAGCTCCACCTCCTCAGCAAGAGAGGGAAGAAGTATGATGTCAGTGATGCTGTGTGTGCACAGGCCTTCTGGAAACACGCCTTCAGCCTCACTGCTTTACTGAACCTGGAGTGGTGGAGATGAGGCAACCAACACCTTTCTTGGGCTATTGTATTTAAGGGCTGTTGCTTTTTCACTAAGATCTTACTTTTGAAGTGTTATTGAATGGTAAGAATTAATGTCCAGTTAATGTGATACTATATAATTAGTTTGGGTTTAGACAGCAGGAGATGGCTATGAACTTAGGAAAGCCAGTGCTTATCCATGGATCAGTAAGTTCATGGGTCTGCACAGAGCGGGGTTTGGTTTAGTAAATATTTCATAATATAAACTTTCAATGCTTTGAATGAAGAACATCTTCAGGAGCAACAAAACAAACATAGGTAGCATTAAGACTCACTCAGAAAACTGTGACTTACTTGGAAGGGACAAAATAGACTAAAGCATTAATATACTTTTGTATAAAACTAGTTTGATTAAAATAACTCCAGATTATCTTTGTTGCTGAATTCTTTGCTTCATGTCATTAACCAATGAACTTTTTAAAATAGTGTAAATTATAATAACTGGGGACTACATTTTTCCCTTTGCTACTATTTTTCACAGAATTCTAGATAGTTACACAGCATAGAATCAGACGATCAAAGAACAGTTTGAATTAGAAAGGATCCTAAAGACCATCTAGTTCCAATCCCTCTGATGCAGACAGAGACACCTTTCACTAGACCAGGTTGGTCAGTCTTAAATATTTCCAAGGATGGAGCATCCACAGCCTCTCTTGTCAACCTGTCCAGTGCCTCACCACCCTCACAGTAAAGAATTTCTAGCTAGTATCTGATCTAAACCTAGTCTTATTCAGTTTGAAAACATTTCCCCCTTGTCCTATCCCTACACACTCTTGTAAAAAGGTCTCCACCATTTTTGTAGGCTCCCATCAGGTACTGGAAGGCCACAACTTGTGATTTAAGCCTTTTCTTTTCCATGCTGAACAAACCCAAGAATTATTGTTGGAAAGGAGCTTAAAGATCCTGCCATGGGATTATAACTCCAATCCACCTGCCGTGGTCAAGGACACCCTTCACTAGACCAACATTCTGGAAGCTCCCTTCAGCCTGGCCTTTGAAGATTTACAGAGATGGGACAATCACAGCTTTCCTGGGGATCCCGTATCAGTGCCTCACCACCCTTATAGCATCATTACCTTTGGTACCTCTGGTCATCTCCTGACCTTGGGTGCTCAAAAAAATTGGTGAGTGAAGCATTGGCTCTGTGAACAACTTTTAGTCCTTTACTTCTGATGGTGACACTAGATAGATGTGATGGACACTATATTACCTTGGAAGGAGATGTCATTATTCTGTACACTGTGGTAGGGACATAATTATTTTTCAAAATTACCTTGAATGCCCATGCTGAATTCCAGCTCCAGTGAAAGATTCAAGCATACAGTGATTTATAACTCAGGTGGACTTGCATGAAGAGATATCTTATTTCCCAAGACACTCAGTTTTTTATGCAATCAACTTCTACAGTAATGTTTGTTTATATTAACCTTCTAAGTTCATTGTCATTTGGTAATTACCTCAAGATAATGAAGAAGAAAAACATTATCTTTCATAAATTTTAAGTGACCACCACAAACTATCATGTCTTTTTCAAAACTCTATTCTCTGACAAATACTTTCTCCACAATATTGATCTATCACCTATTTCATTGGCCCCTAAATTTATAATTCATATCCTTTATATTATTTTGGAAGAGGAAAATAAGGATCAACAAACTTCAGACACTATGGTAATATAACTCTTATTAAAACAGGGTTTTGCCTCAAAATTCCTTGGAAATTGACTGTTCTAATACATTTCCAAATCCCACTGAACTCTGACATCTCAAAATGTTACACTGTTTAAAAATTGACTATCAGTCAGTCCATCTGCTTCAGAATGAATGATAGATGTGCATCAGCCATTTTCTATCAACATTTTGGCACTTGAGTAATATCAGGAGGCTTTGAAATTTTACAGTAGAAGGTGACTTACAGTAAATATTTTATTTTATTCCAATTAGTATGGCAGAACATTGTTTGTATAATCTAGAGGAAGACAAACAACAGTCCCACAATGAATAAGACTGAAAAGCTTTTAACATATTTAATTAATATTTGAAAATGACAGACACAAACATTGCTAACTCTCCATTGGTGTGTGATTTTGGACAGCGTAAGCACTGTTCTAACTATCCAAAGAACTCCTTTGCCAGGTTAGCTTGCTAAGACTTCACAATTGCAAACCAGTCTACCATGCTTCTGAAAGATTAAATGCTCACTTGATGTTAATGTACTCATTGGTTTTACATTACATTTGTGACTGAATGTTTGAAAAACTTCACTTCTTAGAAAAGTTTTGGAGAATAAATATAAAAATAATGAAGTAGAAGGCATTTTATGGTTTTGTAGTTGTTGCATTTTCTTTTATTTACTTTTATTTATTCATATTGATTCAAAAAATGTAAAACATAAACATTAACTAGAGCAGATCTGCATCAAAGGCTGACCATATGCTGCAATTGCTCACTCAGCTCATAGTGATAATGTGTAATAATCACAATTATGAAGTTAGAAAACTTAAGAAATATAAAATCCTGCATCACTTACTGCCATTTGAATTTCACACACACAAAAACAAAATCACATACTTTTTTTAAATTGTAACAAGTTTAAAACATGGCAAAATCAAAAAATCCAATCAGCTCTATGAGATCAAGTTGACCAGTTTATATTACATTGTTTTCAGGACTATGGAGTGGGGAGAAACAAGGAAAGAGATATTTTAGGAACAACTTAGAAGTCTTGACTATATAAGCTTTGTACCTTTCCAAATTTTTACCTCAAGGGTAAAAAAACAAATCATGCCAGCAATATAAAATAGAAAACTTTGCTTATTAAACTCTACATTTTTACCCAGCTGATGAAGATAAGTAAGTTAAGAACATAACATAAGTTTTAGCCATTTATACTGCAAAAATCTAGTTGTGACAACTGTGACATCTATTTTCTACGTTTATTGTATTGCACTCTGAATTCATTCTGCTGCTTATTCAAATCTATCTTTAAAAAAATATCATTTTTCTTCTGTACATAAGTGTCTGCATGGTGTTTTAATTCTGGATTTCTGCTTCTGACTTTTTTTCCCAATTTAATAGATCTTTCAAAAATAGGGTTAAAATTAGTCAGTCAATTTCTTTCTAAGACAGCATCCAGTTTTGTGAAAACATTTCTACTGCACTTTCTACCTGTGATATTGATACCAAGTTCCACTAACTACTTATATTCATAAAACTGTGACTTGCTGCACTTGTCTGGTAAGTCACAGATGCCAAGTATCATTAGCTTTTGAGGAGTTAGTCTGGATTTAATTTATAACATCAAGAAAAAAATCTCTGCAATTCTTCTAAGCATACGATACACTTTATCTAACAGAAAAAGATGCACAGTACGTCCATAGTGCTAGAAACTTTCTACTGAAACTACAGGGAAGATTTCCATCTTACTACTTTAAAGATTTAAAGAAAGAAGTTTTCATTTGTCATAAATAACCTAGGTAACATAAAATATGGGTCTACTACCTGCTTTCCTCCCCCACCCAAGTAATTAGTTACTGGACAGTAAATGTTTTGTTTTCTTTCCTTTCCATTAGTCACAGAATTGCAGAATCACAGAATGGTTGGGTATGGCAGGGACCTCTGGAGATCATCTAGTCCAACCCTGCTGTTAAAGCAGGGTCCACAAGAGCAGGTTGCACAGGATCATGTCCAGGTTTGAGTATCTCCAGAGAAGGAGACTTTATAACCTCTCTGGACAGCCTGTTCTGGTGTTCAGTCACCCTCAAAACAAACAAGTTTTCCATCATATTCAGATAGAACTTCCTGTGCTCAGTTTGGGCATGATGACTCTTGTCCTGTTGCTGTGCATCACTGAAAAGAGGCCCCATCCTCTTGACATCCACCCTTGAAATATTTGTATGCATTAATAAGACCCCTTCAAAATAATTTCTTCTCCAGAGTAAACAGGCCCAGCTCCTTCAGCCTTTCCTCATAAAAGAGATGGACCTTATCCATCTTTCTCATTGCATCCCTGCACTCTCTGACAATGTTTCCATATTCCTTCCAAATTTCCTTTTTCCACATTCCATACATTTTCTTCTTCCATTTGAATTTTGTCAGAAGCTCTTTGCTTATCCATGCAGGTCTTCTTCCCTTTTTGCTTGATTTCTTACTGATAGGGATGCACTGATCTTGAGCTTGGAGTAAGTGATGCTTAAGTGTTCAACAGCTTTCCTGGACTCCCGTGCCTTCTAGAGCCCTATCCCATGGGATTCCTCCAAACAGGTCCCTGAAGAGGACAAAGTTGCCTGTCTTGAAGTCCAGGGTTGCAGTCCTACTAATTGCCCTGCTTCCTCCATGTAGGATCCTAAACTCTACCATCTCATGGTCACTGCAGCCAAGGCTGCCCTCCAACCTTCACATCCCCGAGCAGTCTTTCTGTGTTAGTACAAGGTCCAACAATACATTTCTCCCTGTTGGCTCCTTTGCCACCTGTGTCAAGAAGCTGTCATCAGTGCTCTAGAGGGACCTCTTGGACTGCGTGTGTTTAGCTGTGATGTCTTTCCAGCAGATATCAGGGCGGTTGAAGTGCTCCATGAGAACTAGGGCCTGTGATCATGACGCTACATCCAGATGTCTGTAAAAGGCCTCATCAACTTCTTCCTGATCAGCTGACCTGTAGTAAAAACTCACAGTGTCACCCATGTTAGCCTGTTCCTTAATTCATTCAGTCTGACTTAATAAATCAAAAAATCAACCAGTCAATTTTCTTCAATCTCCATCAAATTATTTTTAATGAAATATAAACTATATAAAAATCATATTCATGATACCTCCTCAAGTTTAGCCTATCTATAGTTTTACATATGTTCTGCCATTTACAAAATATACCTGTCAATCACTGCCCAGGGTCTGCTTGAACTTCTTAACTAACAAACAATCTGTCTCTTTTTTCAAAGAATGTTTGACATTTATTTTCACTCTCATGATTAAAAATTGACATAAAGATCATTAGTGATTCTGTAGCCCATTTGGGGGTAAAGCCACTGAATCACAGAATCAATTAAGTTGGAAAAAACCCCAAGAACATCGAGTCTAACTTGTCACCAAATACCTCTGTGTCAACTAAATGCAATAAATGCGTTTATGCCACAACTCATGGCACTAAATTTCCCTAAGTACCTCCAGGGATGGTAACTCCACCACAGTTGCTGATTGAGTAAACAGTATCTCCAGTGTCACAGTTTCTTGTAGCTATTTAGTTATATTACAGAAGATGGATCATCTTAAGCAGTCTGGGGTGATCTACACCACTGAAGTAAGGCTGGGCTTGTGACTTTCATTTCATCAGGGTGTTGTTGGCACCTGACACCAGATCTTGGGTGAGTGTTCAGATACTGAATAAAAGGACACAGCAAAGGAAATAGTGCCAATTTTGCCATCTGTCTGTTGTAAAATAAGGTCTTCTGCAATCGGTTCCAAAAAGGCGTAAAACAAGATGAGAAAATACAGACTTCTGTAGCATAAACTCTGAACAGCAGCAAAATTTAACATCTGCCTTGGTCCTCAGCAATTTTTCTGGCTACTTCAGGCATCTTCCATTCAATATGGCCTTTCTGGCAATTCAATTCTCCTAATGCATTTATGTGATTCTGGTCTTTAAATGTGGAGTTAGCATGTATAATAGATGTAGTAGATTACATTTAGGAGGCAAATATCTAAAATTGTGGTGCAGCAAAATGCAAAGAGTTTTTTTACCTCTTTCCAGAATCCAAAATACTCTGTCATGGTTAGCTTTAAACTTTAACCCTATATTGGAAGTGACAGAGAAGCTAAAACATGAGAGATCAATTCCTCACTAGTTTACTGTGCTTGCAATTAGGAATTTTGGTGTGGAGGGTTGACATTGGCTGAATGGTATCCACCAAAGCCACCCTATCACTCCTCTCCTCAACTAGATGGGGGGGAGAAGATATAATGAAAAGCTTGAGGGTCCAGATAAGCGCAAGGAGAGATAATTCAGCAATTACTGTCCCAGGCAAAACACACCCTGCTTGGGGAAACTAATTGCATTTGTTGCCAAACACCTTCCTCTGACCTCTACCTTCTCCTTGGGCTTTACTTTCAAATTCCCTACATCCTCCTGGCCCAGTAGCACGTGAGAACAGGGACTGGGGTTGCAGTCAGTTCATCACATCTTGTGTCTGCCGCTCCTTCCTCCTCAGCAGGAGGACTCCTCACACTATTCCTGTGTTCCAACATGGGGTCCCTCCCATGGGAAACAGTCTTCTACAAACTTCTCCAGCATGAGTCCTTGCCACAAGCTGCAATTGAGTAGATACTATGGCAGAATCAACAGTCATTTATACACAATTGTAGAGGATTTGCAAGAAAGACATTCAGTGTAGAATGTGAGAAAGCAAGAGATGAAGGTTTATGAGCTACTCAGTTGCAGTGAATGGGAATCTACACCAAATAATGTTTCCTGATTGTTTCTTTTTTTTTCTTTTTTTTCTTTTTTTTTTTTTTTTTGGGTTTTTTTTTTTTGTTTT
>VYXD01005450.1:774-74182 GCA_013397195.1 Hylia prasina
CGCGCCGCCCAGAGGGGTATTCCGGTGGCGGGGCCCTTGTCCTAAAAAGGCGAGGATCCGGCCCCGCCCCGCCTGCCCTTTTAGGGCTCGTTCCGGAAAATTTTTAAAAGGCTCGGAAAAGCAGAGGAGGTCCCGGGGCCGCCCCGCCAGACCCCGCTCACTTTCTCAGCAGCCTGTAACCGCAAAGCGGCGGCGGGTCAGGAAACAGCCGCATTCACGGAACAGAGCTTCTCCTTTCTCAAAGAAAAAAAAAAAGTAATTTTAAAAAATAATATATTTTTTTTGAATTACGTGTGGAAAGAGCCGCCGAACAGAGCGACTCGGCGGCGCTGCTTGTTTTGGAAAGTGTCTGATCTATATATACCGTCGCGAAAAAGGAACCGCCTGCTCCGCCGTCGCTGGCTTGTTATTGTGTCGACGGGCACAAGCGAGGACGGGACGGGGAGGGGTAGCGGGGGGATAGGAGTGGCCCCCCCACCGCCCCACCTCGCTCCGTTCCGACCCTACCGCTCCCGCTTTGCTCAGTTCAACCTCTTGATCCCACCTGCCATCCTCAGTAACATTTCCACTCCCGCTTTTCCTTTATTTCGCCACCATCTCCTTCACAACGAGGGTATCAAACCAAAGACTGCTTAAATTCTGGCTTTCTTTTTTTTTTTCTTCTCCAAAGTACTAAAAATAACCTCCCTTGTGCCTCCCTTCCCAGGAGAAGCCAATCTTTCATACGCTGTTCCCAAGCTTAGAGCTTGCAGCCCCTACATCTTCCTGCTGATGAGGGTGTCAGACATAATTATTTTTGAAAACTGTATCCCATGTCACTAATCTCATTACTTGGGGATATTTCATCTCGTGGCTGTTTATTACTGCATTTAGGAAAGCAACTCTCACATATGGTCTGTAGCGTGAGGCCCCTTTTCAATAGTCTGCAGTGAAAAAACAACCCATTGACAACCCAAGCAGCAGCAAGACATGGCAACATATGAGAGATATTATGACAGTGCATTCCTGTTCCAAAGCAACAAGCCAAAGAATACATAGGAAGGCTAAAAACTCTTCACTTTCATTTTTAACTGCAGATACCAATATTTACAGGTCTAATTCATTACAGCCTGTGCCATAGAAGAGGTGTGTGCTTGGGCATCCCTGCGGTGCATGGACTTACCTCTGCCTTGGCTCCCAAGCACTGTCACAGTGTCTCTCAGGACCCTCTTTATCCATGCCACACCTCACAGCCCAGCTGAGAAAAGCTCTTTCAGTTCCTCCAGTTCACTGCTTTTGGTGATGCTCCAGGTGCATTACTTGTCCAGGCACAACAGAGGCCAGACTAGACAGCAATGTCCCTGGAAAAGTCAAGGTTTCAGGGGCATTTGCTAAGGAATAGTAGGAATAACCCAGATGTTTGCCTTGATGGGAGATCAGGGAAGTATGCACAGTAATTAGTAAATATATAACAGTGCTTTTTAATGTAGATTTTTGTTACCAGTCCTTTCTAGCACTTAACATACAGCCAATACAGTTTGACATATGAGATTTAGTTGAAAGCAAGCTTTCAGTGGGATTCTAGATATTTTCATTTAAAAAACCATCTCAATTTAAAGGTTAAATTTAAAAGTGTGACAGAGAGACAGGTTCTGGGAAATTTGACTGAGAAGTAGGAGCAATTGTATTGTACCTTTCCATTACAGCTGAGCTATAATTGGTCTAATCGCTACTATGAAAGAACAAAATATTGGAATCTGTTGTGCAGTGGGGTGAGCTACTTTACATGAATTTGAGAAACAGTAACTCTAAGTGCAGTATCCTCCTCACTGCAAAGCATTGCAGATATCTCAGATTTAGGGCTTATGGATATTCTACATCATCTTGCATTAATTCAAAATACCACATGCCCATTGATGACACTAAATCATAATGCACACAGAAGAAAGGAGAACTAAGGTTTCACACCCCACCTTAATCCCCCTATGAATCAACTCTAGCTTTCAACCAACTTGGCTAATTTAGTGTTTCTTCCATTGTGGAAATGGATTCAATGAAAGACCGACACAAATAAAATTTAACTTCACCTGTGGAGCACTACTGTAGTTGACTTGGTTGGTTAATTTTAGAAGGCTGCTTAAGAATGGAATAAATTGTGCCTGATTTCCAACCTTTCCAGGGACAATCAAATCTTTCAATGGGGGCTTTGTCTCAATGGCAGCAGGATCTGGTATGGGGCAAGATGGAAGCATACTTAATGCTCAGTTTCAGGAAGTTGTTGACAGATGAAACTCAAATGTTTCTGGGCCCTTTTCAGATATCCTTGCTGTATTGCTTTGCATGTGCTTTGTGCCTTTGATCCCCGTTTGGCTGATTACAGCAGACTCTGAGGGTTGGACTGTCCAGCTCACACTGACATCAATGGTCCTCACATGCAGAAATATCCTACTGCTTTCTGTGGTTCCTATAAACCGTGTGGTTTCATATGACAGACAGATTGTTGGTGCAAATTGCCAAATCCCCAACCACACCAAGGGCCTCGAATACACATGACCTCTTACTGGATATAGCAGTGATTGAGGAGGTTTCTAAGCTGAAAGGCAGAACTTCTCTCCTATTCCCAACTTCTTTGAAACCAGGCCCCTTTGGATTTACTGTATTTGCTCATTTAACAAGTTGCTAGCTGACATTGCACTGAGGGTATATTTTCCCACAGTCATTCTCTACCAGAAGTACCTGAGACAGGAGTTGCAGAACTAAAATCATCTTTGCCTCCACACCTGAGTTGAGAGTGGCTGACAAAGAAAAGGCAGTTTATCATCTGTAGAGCTGGCAACACATTTAACCAGCTCAGCATCACACATTTGAGTCATCTCTCCGGGGGGTCACTATGCTTTTGCAGCTAAACTCACCCAACCTCCTGTGCTAACAGCAGCGATGTTAGTAGCCTGCATGGGAAACACACCCTGCCTCTTGCACTCTGCATCCCGCTGCTTTCAGGAGGGGTAAGGTGGCCCCAGCTCAGAGGTGCCCTAGGGAGCTGGAACTCTTTTGGGAACAGGGAGTTGTTTACAGATTGGAGACTAATGACCCTGACAACAGCAAAGAATATCTGTCCTAACTCTGGGCTAGATTCATGTTGGAGTTGGTGGGTTTTTAATGTTTCATGTAAAAGAGAAAATCTTCTCTCCAAAGTGGGAGAGTTTTCAGAGTTTCCTAAATTTGCCCCTTTTCACTGGGGGTAGAAAGATTTGTCATTTCCTCACCGGAAGAAAGGCCTGTTTACTATTTCACCTTCTGTTTTGGCCAAGGGTGTCTGCTGGATTCCCAGGCTGCTGGCAAAAGCCACTTCCCTTCAGTCTGCCCTGCCTGCCCCTCAAAGGCCTGATACAGGCTCTTAGTCTGCACTGGCCAGTCACCAAAAGCTGGAATCCAGCCAGGGAAACCTGCTGTAAACATGAACCTACAGAAAACATCTGGCTGACTGCTGGCATGCTAGGGGAAGGGGATGGTTGAGGAGCAGAGAGGGCATCCCAGTCTGCCCTTAATTACAGTACCTTGAAACCACTCTGTGGTTTTCAGCCAAGGCTGCTTGTTGTCTTAGGATGAATGCCTGTAAATTTAAAATAAGTAAATAACTTTGTTGTGAGAACTTGGCTTAGGATAGCAGTAGCAGCATTCTGAAGGGCTATTTAAATGTCAATAACATTTTCTAATTCGGGCTATAGGAATTAAATAAACCCACGTGGAATCAAAAAACTACTACTTTAAATTTGTGTGGTTGTGAACAAGCATGTGTGACAGAGAAAACTTCCAGTCAAATAAAAGCAACAACAAACTTGTTTGCTCAAAACTTATTCTCGTTATTAAACACGTAGAACATTTCCTGGATGTTCCCGTACACGTTTTCTAGCATATCTATAAAATCCGTAGTTCTACTTCCACTCACCCCAGGAGTTCCCGCAGGACGCCCGAGGGAACGGATGCTCCCGCCGCCGTCGGGAGGGGAGCGGGGAGCGGGTGCGGGCTCCACTGCCCTCTCCTGGGGAAAGGCGCTCCCGGGAGCCAGCGAGGACACGGCAGCTGAGCAAGAGCTGAGTTCTGCTGCTGTTTCACCGTATAACAGCACCCCTAAAGGTTTTCCTCACAGTCGTGCTACCTACAGAGATCCTGTTGAGTCAGAGGTCCGGGCCACAGCCTGTGAGCCCCCACAACCCCAACAGTGTCGATAGGGGATCACGCACTGCAGTGAAGTGTTGAGAGCAAGCCACAGAGGGGCATCCCTGCTGAAAGGCTAAAATATCAGCTCTGCATGCTGCTTGCTGGGGGAACAAAGAAAAGAAGCGGGGGGAAAAAAAAGTTACTTCTCAACTGTGAAAATTCCTGGGGCACACATGTCAGTCATAAGACATGACTCAAAATAATGACAACTTTGTTTCTGAGTAGTGATAGTCTGCCTGCAAAGCTTTACTTTCCAGTCCTTTCTTCTGAAACTAGTTTCACTTACCTTTGTATTTCCTGCTCTAAGGTGCCTTCTGTGTTTTGTGTAAATACTGCCTTGTCCCATGGCTGGGCCTCCAGTCCAGAGAGAGACTAATTGAGCACATGCCATCATGACACAAGTGGCCTTCTTCCTTGAAGGACTGAAATAAAAGGAGCGTAGGAGAAGACATATTTTCCTAGTGGTCCCATTACCTAGTGTTTGAGTGCTTAGAAAGGCTAGAAAGTCAGAAGGGTTTCTGGATATATTCAATTTTTAGGAAACAGTACCTTCAGAACCGGGCATAGCTTTTTATCCTCAGGTGACGAGTAAAGTCAGGTATAACATCTCTCTCCAGCACACCAGGAGGGGAAGAAAACCTCTAACACTATTTTCCAACCAGTCTTCTCTTGAGAAGAGATGGAGAAGAACTCTGTGGGCTATTTCCCAGAAACTTCCCACCCCTGCAGGTATGCTGGAGCCACTTACAGGACTTCTAATTTGCCAAGCACTCGTTAGCATTTGCTCTATGTGCCTTTATGTTCTCAGAACCTGTTTCCATTTATGTCTCATTTCTCTGTGATTTGGTCTTAAAGAAGTCTGCCTTCAGCCTTGAAAACCCTCTTTGCTCTGAGTAAGTCAATCTGTGTGTGGTTTTGGCTTTTCCTTAGTTTTTATCAGCATTTATTTTCTGCTCCTGAGGGTATGTCTACATGCTCCAGTTTCACCAGAAGAACATCCTGACTTGTGAATTCTTTAGGACAAGGGGATTCAGATTCATTTTCAGCAAAGTTACCCAATGGATGGCTTTCTGTCAGGAACTGGCAGCAAATTTTATTGCAGCAGAGAATTAAATAAACAAACAAACGCCTACCCCCCACACCCCCCAAGAGATTAAAATAAGCAACATGTTTGCTTTAAAATTTCTAGGGCCAGATTTTTAATTGGTATAAGTTAACTTCAGTTTTCTGATCTGTAACCCCTACAATCTGAGTGAACAAAAAATTGCACATGATTTTATTTACAGTTTGGTTACTTTTCAAAGCTAAAACTCCAGGTTCTCCTGAGGGCAGGCATGGTCCTTTTCATCCTATATTTGGGCTGCTTCCACCTGTTTCGCAGGAGTTTGTTGCTATCTTTGATTTGTTTTCTCTGCTGTGATATATTGTCCTTGTTCTTTCACCTCCCTTCTCATTCATGTCTCTCTCTCTACCCCATTGTCCAACCTTTTCAGCTCTCTTTTCCCTCTTCCTCCTCCTGTCTTTCCTCTTCCTTGGTAGTTCCTTTTTCTTCCCCCTTATCGAAGCAATTGCTGCCAACATCTATATTTGGAATAGAGTGGGAGCAAGCTATTCTTGTGACTTTACTTTGAAATAACTGAGAGGCACAGATGATTTTCTTTGAATAAATAGAGGATACGTTGAGAAGACAAGCTAGTAAAGTCAAAACAGCATCATTAGGGAATACCTGCCCAGCAGGTTCATTTTTCCCAACTCTCAGGATAACTTAATCAGGTGTTAGTTCTTGTTTGCTCTGTTTTAGCTTTAAATCCTCCTTTTGTGCATAGTTCCTCTCTCCAGGTTAGTAACCTGAGGTGCTAACAAAGACCTAGCTCATCACCACCATGTCTGGGCTCTCAGACATCAAGGGGAATGACTGCCACTTAAAATCTCAGATGCCAAAATTTGATGAACCTGGTTATACACTGGTTTAACTCACGAACTCAATGCCATTGCATTTCCTGGTGTAGTCACAGGGTACTGTTATAGAGTCCCATTTATATGGGCTAGCACAGAAATATGCTGGGAAGAACAATTTCCTATCGAGCAATATGATTTCTTCATGTCTTCTCACATTAACTCCTTCTCATCACCAACTGTTGCTCATTCCCCCTGCCATTTAAACTGCTGTAAGCAACACATTAACAAAGCCAGCAAGAAACAGAGCTACCCAAACAGGACAGCACAGGACGTATCTCTCATATCTGTGTTTATACAATTAACTCCCACACTGGCAGATCAAACAAGAAATTAGGCCAAATAAGAAATTCAGCACCATGGCTTAGCATTGTGTGCCTGTGCCATAGGAAGACCCAAGTCTATTTGTCTACTCCCAAGTGAAGCTGGTTCTACTAAAACTCTACTCCTGTAATGTGTTTGTGTGTGAAACAACTTCATACAGGGGAAGATACATGAAATCACATGCAGAAAGGTGCAAAGACAAGATCTTTCCTTACAAGTTAAACGTTCAAAGGAGAGATGGCTATTAATGTTAGACAAGAAACTAGGAGGAAGTAATTCTTCTACCCATTGATGATTTCCTGGCATTTTACAAATGTTTCAGCTAACAGAAATGGTCATTCTGACAGTACTTCAACAGCTGCGTCCGCAATAATTGTTAATAAGCTCAGTTTGCCTATAGAGTATAAGTCAATACCAGTATCTTGGGCAAGGCTGACAGAACTCTAACACTTTTCTATCAGACTAATATAAAAACAGATCAGTCTTCAAGCAAACAGATTCTTCACACTACTACTACTGCCACCACACTGCACATCTTGAATGTGCAGTGTAGATCAACAACAAACAGCCTAAGCAAAGGGAAAGATGAATGACCCGGGCTAAGAAGCAACATCTACTTTCAGCATTAGCAGCAATTCCCAGGAGAGATTGCCAAGTGTCTCTGGGCTTCTGTCCCTTCAAACTGAGCACAAGGGAATTTGGTGCATGCAGACAGAACAATATAATAACATTTCATACTTAATTAAGTGCATGTGCAATGGTTAAGTGTATTTCATTGGTACCAGATGAGTTTTTGTAATTTCGTGCTACCACAGAAAGGACATGCATTTTATTTATGTGTGCCCAACCCAAGCACAAGAGTCAAATGAGCTTTGGTATATTTAGAGAGCACTGCTAAAAATGGTGAACTCAGAGTACCCTCCCCTGTTACCTCTCATCCTCTGTCCCATCCCTGCCACGCTGGCAACTTGCAGCTTTCCTCTCAGTCCCCTTGATTCCACATGCTCAGTGCAGCTGAATAAAAACTGCAAAGAGCATCTGAAAAATAATCTTTCATTTAATGCTCACTGGGCACTGACCTGGGCCAGTTTACTGAAGAGGTAGTTAGCCCACAGCTGTATGGCCACAAACAAGCCTGCATTCACTGGCCCAGGGACCAGAAACTGCTTCCCAGGCTCTCAGGAGTGCCAATGTGTCTTTGATTTTTATTATCAAGCTGATGCAGATGTGACTATGGCTTGGTTGTACCTAAGCCATAACTAAACCCCACTGAGATGTGCACCCCAACCTCCCTGGTCTGGACAAACTGAGAAAATGAGCATTTTCTGAGTCTTTCTACCACAACTCAGAATGGAGGGAATTTTTGTACCCAGTGTTAGAGTCCTTGCCCATGCTGTGTGATGTGCTGGATTCTGTCCTCTTTTCTGCCTAAAAGAATCTCAGCCTATTTCTTTAATCTTATAGGATAGCACCCAAAACCACATTCCAGAGTCACTCTCAGTGCCTCCCTGTGTCTTTATGATTAAGGCTTTGGGTTTATGTGAAGTGAGCCAGCTGGACTGTCTTCATATTGGGGGTCAGGGTACCTGCCTGGAGAAGAGCTGAGATCCAATAGGAGGACAGAGCTTGTGTTCCAATTTCTGCACTCTAGTGTCGTGCAGGTCGCAAGGAGCTAACAGGCTGTGCATCTGTAGAAAGGTGAAATGAGAAAAGTCCTAAGTGCTGCATTACAAGTAGTTAAAAACACAGCCTGCAAGTACTTTCCAGGCATGCAAGGATGGACAATCACTACTGCCATACCCCCCCACCCCCAGAAAAAGAAGGTGTGGAGAAAGAACTGCTCCACACAGGTGATGTTTCTCTCCTTAATCCATAAGAGCCATCAAGGAACAGGAATTATTCACCCTGGGATGTAGAACAGAACCTCCTTGAAGCTAGGCTGAATAACCACAGAATCAAAGAATCAACTGGGTTGGAAAAGACCTTGGAGATGATCAAGTCCAACCTGTAACCATAATCTATGATCATAACCATGTCAGACTCCATGCTGTGATTCAGGACAGTGCTTGTGCTGGAGCACACTAAAAACACCATCTCTGCCACATGCCTGGACAGCCTGACCAGGACTGCCATGGACTTTGCAGATTTTTTGATAAGCACAATTATTGAAACACAATTTAAAGTTGACAACGTGTCTAAAAACACACACAATGTCAGAGGAGGAATGAAATGTTGCTTTCCCCTCCTTCCTCAATCTCATTACAGGCTAAGGAAAAATAACGTATGGAGAATAATACTTCACCATCTAAAGAGTTTTTTTGGTTTCTAAATCTAGTGAAGAGTCATTGCATATTTTGACAGAAAAATGGATCAAAATAATAAAGTGAATACAAAATTATATTGCTGTCAATAATTTAATTTACACAAAATAGCACTGTGACATGGTAATTGTTATATATGATGCAGCATTCAGTATAATATTTGGAGAATGCATTATAGAAAGTCAACATTTAACTACTAAAATCAACTTACATAATCAAAGCTGTCAGAGAATCTTTACAGTTTTATATTAATTTGAATGTAATTTACTATAGAGGTGTCATTCTTAGAGGTGCTTACAATAGTTAATGATCTCTGCATTTCCATTATAAAATCCTATTTTCAAAGGTTCATCACTTGGTCTTAAGAACTCTGAGCCCTCCGGCACATTTTCCTTTTCCTTACAAAAATTGTGTTAGTTTAAACTTTTCTCTCAGAGCAGATAGTGTGGTTGCTTTCCAAATGAATTTTGAGGATTTGCTAATTTGCTGCTTGCCGCCCTGGGATCTCAGAAAAAGAAGGGTTCTTTACAGAAGAAGTCATTACAGTTACATTCTCTTCATCCATTTTCCTGAGCATGTTACCCCTCAGACCATTTTTCTTGCTGAAATGTGTAAGTATCTTCCAATATTGCATCCAAACCTTCTCCATCATGCTTTCCCTCCTTCCTGTTTTGCTGCATTCTTCCAGGTTCTTCTCCTCATCTCAGACTTTGACTCCCAGCTCTGTTCTGTGTCTTCTCAGAGATGTTCACATTTATGCTGGTAACTGCTACTTCCACTGCATCCATCGGTCCATGGGCTCTCCTGGCTGCAGTCACTCAGCCTCACACCTTTTTTCAAGCTGCAACCCTAACTCACTTTTCCAAGTTGCTCATTATAAGTCCAACAATTAGTTTTGCTCTAGCATTTCTCTCCCTAATCTTCCCAGCTTGATTCCTATCCAACATTAGCCATCAACTCACCCAGACCTGCTCTGTTGGTTGGTTGGTGATTTCCAGTTTCCAACCCTGAGACATTAAAGCTGTTTCCCCCTGGCCCAGGCTTTCTGCTCAGGGGGTGGGACACTGCAAATCAACTGCCCACAAATACCTGGTACGGGTCATTTCCAAAACCAGAATTTGAAAGTCAGATTGTCAACATGAAGCTATTACCCATAGTAAAACTAAAACAAATAATTACCTCACTTTGCCTGCACCAGCTCATGGGTCTAGTTTTCCCAAATCCAGCTCAAAATCACTTATTTTTCATCCACATCACCCAGCTGTCATAGATCCCCTAGCTTTCTGTAACCTCAGTGTTATTAGACCAGACATGTTTGAACCTACATGCACAGCTGCATCCAAAATCTAAATTGTTATTACCATGTAAACATTTAGATTTACATGAACGTAGTTTTGTCACTTATCCAGGATCTCTTTATTTTCTCTACAAGGAGAAAAGCTTTTTAAAATATTTGGGATGTTCTATTCAGGTCATTCAGTCTTTTTATGGTCACTTTTGTCCGTTGCCAACACTTAGCCAAAATGCTTCCTTTACTTTTTCCATTGTCATTTTGAAAAAAATGAATATATTACTTTCTAATAATTCAGTGATGTCACAAATAAGAAGGAAATCTTTCTATTACACAGAACACGATTTGCAGTTTTGGACCAAAAAAAAAAAATCTGTTGCTTACCTATCTCCTTACTGGAGGTGGAAAGAGAAACTGTTTCATAGATGTCATGCTGTGGTGATGGACTTGATTCAAAGGAAATGTGCTCATATTTTGACTGGATAGCACTGGTGACTGACTCAGCAAGATAGTTTAACTAGGACAGATAACAATGATAACACTGGGAGTATTGTATTTGGTCATTCAGATTCATAATTTAGTGATATAAAGAAACTCTAGAAATTACTTTTATTGTTCCCAGTGGATATCCAGCTGGACCCAAGAAGAATGGGTGTCTGAAAAAATTATATTTTATAGAGGCATTTGATACACTTCAGATTTTTATTCTGGCTTTGGGAAAAAACCCCTAGAAGACAGACGATAGCGTGGACTACTGGCTGAAAGCTCTGGATGTTATTTCATCATTCTTTATGTTGAGGAAACAGAACTGGAAGATGAAACTTTAATACTGTCAGAAAAGTCAGCGATTGTATGGATCTCTTCTCTGTGGGATGAATGGGACCTGACAAACACAGGAGCTTAGAGGATGATCTTCCAGACTGGATGATAATTCTTCCATTTTTACTATCCCTCAGAAGAATCCACCAAACCAGTTTATCTCCATTCAATATTTTTACTCCTTGAATCTCAATGAAGAGGTTTTCCTCTGATGTAGGTAGTCTGTTACCAAGTGCCTGCTCTCCCGAGGTTGACGCCCACTTCATTCAAGTATTCCTGGTGCAGCGGGGATGTTAGTGGCTACTGGCTTGCAGCCAACATCCCACACGTTTCCTCCACAGCAAAAATGCCTTAATTCTGACCCACTGCCTTTCAAGTAGATAGAGGGGGGAAAAAAAAAATCAGTCACAAAGAGCTTTGCTTTTATCTGTATTTCTCCTTCAGAAAGATCTGAAAAAAACATCAGATGTTGTTCTTTTCTTTTTTAAGGTCCACGGTCAGTAAGGGTGAGGCTTGGTGCTGCTGTTAGAACTTGAGCTCCAAAAGAGGTTAAAGGCACTCAGAGAGTTTGTTTCTAGATTTGGGTGAAGGAGTTTTAAGCAGGATAACTGCTGAGGGGGTGGATCAGTGCCTGCCATTGTGCCAGAGGCTGCATCCAGCACCTCTCCTGAGCACCATTCCTTCTGGAACTGGCACCTACTGTGGAAGCTTGTGTTTCTCAGGCAGGGCACTGAAAAAAGATCCAAAGGGACAGTAGTTTTTGGCTCTCAGCTGAAGTTTTCCATGCTCATCACAGATAGGAAGAACACTGCTGACCTTACATGAAGCTGGGGCAGTGTATGCCAAGCCCAGTATGGGAACAGGCAGGAGGAGCCTGTACTTGCTCACAAACTGGGGCACGCTGCAGGTCTGGCACAGCCATCACCAGTGGCTTTGTGATGTGACCAATTATGCAACACACACACGTTCTTAGACCCACAAAAGCCAAACACATAAATGGTTGTAAGACCAGTGCACAGAAAATGGGATACTGTGGAAAGAAGCTGTCACTTTCCTATCTCCATTACACATAATCCTGAGGGAAAACAACACAGACAGGTCTTATATTTGAAAATCTGGCCAAGCAGAGGTGAGGAGAGGTCCAGCAATGCTCACAGGGGAATGTGGAGCCCAAAATTACAGCACGAGGAGCTCTGGAATCAGAAAACAGGGAGAAAAAGGTTGGCAAACCATTGTGTTCATTTCCAGTGGTGTTGTCAGGATGTAAGAAAGATAAAGTACTCCCCAAGTTAATGTTATGTAGTGAGAAATATCTGAGAGAAGACAGTAAGAAATAGATATAAATCAAAAAGGTATCAGGAAAGAAAACCCCTAAGACAACTACAATCTGGGAAAAATCACCAAGTGGAAGGCAGATGGCCAAATCTTGTGATACAGACAGAAAGACAATCTACTTCGTTCAAAAGAACAAGAAAGTCTGGATGGCTAGAAATAAGAGAGATAATTAAATGGAAAGAAAGGAACTAATTAAAGAAATCATTAATGCTGACCTTGCATAAATAAAGTTTCAAAGATTGCACACATGCTAATTTGAGGAGCAGGATGGCTAGAAGTATGGAGATAATTAAAAATAATCACTCCTCTATACCAGGGATAATAGTAGAATCTGAATGGAGATAAAATGTATTTCGTACTGTTCCTGCAGATTATGATGTTGGAAAAATAACATGAAAACAGATGTGGCAATATACTGAATTTAAGGAGAACTGCAAAATGTACAGATGAACTCAAGGAACAAAACTGAAACAGTAAAATGAGCATAGGTTAAAACACAAGCTGCAGAAAACTGACAGCAGGAATGATTTTAGAAAAAAACCTAGTATAGGTAAATTGGATAAAACAAAGGAAAAGCTGGCAGCCATCATCACCATGACACTTGCACTACATCTCACTTCCAAATGCACAGTCCAATTTGGGAGAAGGGAAGAAGCAGAATATGCTCTTTATAGGGGAAAAAAGAGTTCTTTCTTTTGTAAGTTCCTGTGTCAGTAGCCATTTTATGGGGCTGCCAATCATGGCATATCAACTGAAAAGCCAGATCATTTTCTAAAGCATCTACCTTCCCAGAGAAAGATTTTCAAGTTGACTGTGTACAATCCAGCTGCTGCTTTTAATCTTTCCCTGACAACAGTAGTTGTTTTATTACTTTGACAGTCATTTTCAGCCCATGAATGGTACCACAGTCCTTGTAAGATAGGAGAACTCTTTTGATCTATAATTTCATAAGGTTTAGCAATGGACAAAGGATTTTTCCGGTATACTTGATCACACACTTGCTGAAGTTTAGGCCTAGAGCCAGTAAAAGAAGCACTGAGTTACCCTTTTGGAGATACACAAAAATCTTTCACAAGTCATCACGATTTTTGATGAATAATGACTGCCAGAAAAAAAAAAAACAACCCTCCCAAACTTATTATAAAAATGTTGCCTATTAATAAAAAATTAAAACCCAGGTTACTCCTGAAATAACTTTGATACATTGCCACAATCACTTTTAACTGCCATGCTGTTTTAATATAGTTTGATCTATAGGATAGAAAATATGGATGCAAGATAGGCATAAGTGCAAAAAAGGAAGGTGTTTCAAGCTGTCTGTAATAGCTAAGAGAAACTGGGAGAAAACTCAGGCAGATAGAGTAGTTTTCCAGCATAATGGCTTGTTCCCTGCTCTACAACTAAGAGCTGTATATTTTGTGCAGTCTGAAATACTGTATAAACTCTAAAAGAAAATATATTTCCAAACAAGACTAGAAAGCCATTCAACAACCATTCAGAGTGAAAAAGTAATTGAAAATTTAAAAATCTGCAATTTTTATCAGTACAGGCTGCAGTTCTTTGAGCACTTACACATATGTTAAACTTCTCACACATGTGCATCCCATTTCTTGTCCTATTCCTACTGGAACCCATTCTGCTTTTCCTTATGTATGAGGAATTAAAACAGAAAGTGTAAAACTGAAGTGTAAGGACAGTGTTTCCAGGAGAGCTATTAATTTTGCAGCAGTCAGCTGAATATGTAGCTACCTGTGGTGAATATTTAGATAAGGTGCTGCATTGAAGTCTAACTTCTTTGAATTCCATCCTTCAAAAATTCTATGTCCATTGGCACAGCAAATTTCCATAAAGACATTCCTTTCTAAAAATCCACACCAGGCTTAAAATTTAAAGGGTAAAAAGAAACAAATCTCCTTTTTTTTTGCTGGGTGCAGTTAGAAATCAGTCATCTTGATACTTAGATTGAGCAGAAGGAAGTTAAGGAGGATTAAAGGATAAACAGGATTTACTCTTCCACGCCCTGCACCATTCAATTGTTGACATCTATAGTATTTCTTCAATAACTATATTTCAGTTGACAAAGACATTGACTTTCATGCCTTTTTCTAGTCAGCTTCTGTTTATAACCTCTTGAAATTTCCACAGAATTCTCCAAAATCACATTTTCTTGCAAAATACCAGCCTGACTCCTACAGTCTAACATTCAAAACACAAATACTTTGCCTCAGTATTTTCAGATAAACCACTTAATTTGTTTCCTTTAAATCATTTTAACAAAATATTGAGATGTCTCTGTGCAATTATTTAAAAAAACCTAAGTTCCTCACAATCAACTAAAACTGACCCCAGTGTCACTGACCTCAAGAAATCAGCTCTCAGTGCCAGCAGAGATCCTAACTTCCGTCTCTCTGCTTTGCCAGATCTCCAAATGAAAGACTCTTTAAAGGGTTATCTTTCTCTAAACACTTCAAGTTGTATTTTTAGCCCCACTGTTTTGGAATAACACACAGCCCTGAGCTTTGCATATGCAAGATTTTTCTTTCCATTCTTTCCTTCAGATTAGGAAGATTCAGAGGAAAGAATTTGGCCACTGTTGTTTGCTAATTATGTTAAGAAGTGCCTAGAGTACATCAACCTCTTGCATCAGACCATGCTTGGAATTACAACTTTCTCAACATTTTCTCACTCAGTCTTGAGCAACTGAATTATTCCCAGCCATTATCAATACTTGGACTTTCCCTTGGAGACCTCAGTCCACCACAGTGGGAAAGACAGACTTACTGCAGGAAACATGGCCACATGTTTACTGTATCCTTCCTGCCACATCTTGCAAAATGCTTGTGACATTGTGCAACAAAAATGAATGAAAATTAGAAAGCACAAGCAGAGCTGTGCTCTGATAATCCATGCAAACCTCAGTTCATGTAGGTGTCACTACTTAGAACTGTAAATAACTAAGAGGAGTCTGTCTGGCTCCAAGCCTTACTGAAGGCAGGAGCAGTTCCCCCCTCAGCCTGAGATGCAGGTGTTGACTGCTGCCAGCGTGGCAATGCCTGGGGAATTCCTGCTGCCCCAGACTGCCACGGTGCAGCTGACAAGCAGATCATTGCAAGAACAAGGCAGCAGCTCCACAAGCCTGCAAGAACTTTGGGCAAATGGGTCTGGTTATGTTTTAGGGGGTGCAGAATACCCCACCAGGACCATTTTGTTGTCTGTAATCATGCCTATTTAACTGATGATCTACATCTGCAAAGGCATCAACTTCACAACAAATTATTCATTAAAAACTTAGCTCCATGCTTTCTCTTTCCAACACTGACTTTCAGGATATTTTATCTAATAAATCTGAAGTAGACATGAATAAACAAACATGGCATTATACTAAGGTCATTAATTATGCATCAAGATACATGATGTTAAAAGTACACACAGTACTGGGAGATGTACATGGAAGATGAGTGTGAAAAAAAGGAAAGATTATTATCTACATGATCAGAAACCTCAATTTGTTTTAGCTTCATCTGTTTTGGATGCTTTGACTGAAAATTGTATTAATAATTTCCAAGTTGTGACTAACTGATTTAAAATATGACGGCTCCATATGATATTTCAACATTCTGCACACTGTACCTAAGAACAATCAGACTGAAGTCTTTCTAATGCAGTGTTCTGTCTCTGTTCATTAAAGATACAACCATTCCCTCATCATTTGGTGTGGGATAAAAGAAATACTAAAGAGTTTTTTTGCCTTAGAAGAGGAAGAAAAAAAGAAAAATGGGAAGTTTTCTTCTCAACAGCAAATAACGGACCCAATGTCTTGGCATCAGTTCACTGCCTCAAATCATCTCTTGGAGAAGGAGACAAATGTTGTCTTCTGAATTACAGTCTCAGTAGAAACTTTGCTGCATAGTGAAGCAAATCAGAAACATAAGGCCCTCATTAGCAGAAGCAGCTTTTCCAGGAACAGAATAGTGACTGGGAAATCATCTGATTCCTGGACATCCAGCATTTCAGCCATCAGCCCCAAAACAATAGGAAGGGGGAGGCCAAGAGCTCTGGCACAAAGCTGTGCTCATAAGAACTCTGCTAAAAAACCCTTTCTAGGCACTTGTAGGACAGTATCTGCTTTCATTCAGGCTCAGCACCCCTACAACTCCTCACCTTCCTCCTTGATGTGAGTGTAACTTCTGCAGCAAGCAGATACCCACATCTCTTTCTGGGGAGGAAGGATATTTGTCTTCTCCTGGCTTCAGTGTCTGAAGTATCAGCCAATACTGGTAGATACTGGCACTGCTGTACCAAGAGGTCTGTTGCAAAATGCAGGTCAGTGTTCTCTCAGTTTCCTGATAATCCAAGAAATTGCACTGCTGAAAAGAAAAAAGTTGAAACAACCAAATAATGACTTGCATAGAAAACAACACCCTTCTGCCTCAATCCTCTGACATTCTTCCAGCAATCAGCCCTGGACAGGGTGTTGCAGCATCATTCCAACATTTGGCATGAGTACTGTCAATCGTCCTTCCTCCCAGTTCTTATCTTTTCCCTCAAATCAGAAAATGCCTGGAGACAAGGAATCCTCCTCCTCGGGTTAGAGATGCTGTAAGTAGACAAGGAAAAGAATGAAGAATCAAAAATATGCCTAGCATTTGTATAGGTTATACATACATACATACACACACACACACACATATATATGTGTGTATGTAATTTGTATGGATCTAGCTTCTTATCCAAAATTTCTTCCATGTAAATAAGAGAGCATTTGGATTGTGGTTTGGGGCAGGTGGTTTCTCATGCAAACATATGAGGCTGCATTGCAGCTACAAATGTTTCTTTTGAGCACTTAACACTGCAATAGTATGAAAGTATCTGTGCAAGCCTTTTACAGGTGAGGTTCTTAAGTCCTGAGTTAGTTTATTTGTGTTGCTAAACCAAATGGACTGAAACACTATCACATGTGTTAAACCTCATCCATTTTCTACGAGCAGTTCTGTAAACAGAGAGAATTACTGTCCCTGATAAACTGAGTATCAATATGAAGCAAAACCAAGTGTTCAGAAAATTTTCAGCAAATAAGGTAATATTGTGACACGTATTAAAACCCCTCAGAAAGGAGAATAAATATATTGGTAACAAGCTTCCAAAGCAAGCTTGATATGTAGGGCTGATGGATTTTTTTCTTTTTCCCATCAGTAAATTGTGGAGGGAATTGCAGAATTGATATTAATCTTGCCCTTTGACACTTCTTGCTGTGAGATTTCATTTCATAAATATTCCTTGAAAGAAGAGGTTTTTAAGAACCAGAATGACCTGGATCCCCAGTGGTGAAAGGTGAAGAGAGCTATATTTGGAATCACCTTTGCAGAAAGGGAACACCTCAATAAATGCTCTGCACGACCGGTTCTGACAGAGGGTTGTGTATCTGCCCACATTTTTTACGCTACTACAAGTCAGAATAAATATTATCTCCACTCATGTGACAGACCTTTGATAAAGCAGAATTGGCCTGGTTGATTAGAGTTTGTGTCAAACACAGATAATGGGGGAATCCCTTTCAGCAGCAGCACAACACCTCAGCAACCATAACAAGGCCAATTTAACGAGCCTTCTGTTTTTCAAGAGATATTAATTGCAGTCCTGTCACATAAGATACAGTTCAAGATAAAATACGTAAAAAGGGGGGGAAATTGGATTTCATTCCATTTTTGTCATGATTATAAATTTTCTTGCTGGACCATGAATCTCACCACTGCTGATCTGAATACCCTAGATGGCTGACACACTGCAGAAAAATAACATTTATTGTTACAAGTCCTGTTGAACACTAGAAGAATGTCAGGTTTTCTGCTGAATCTTTCTACCACTATGATTTTTTATTCTACCCTACACAGTTTGTTTGCTTGTTTCTTTTCTAAAAGCACAAAAAAGCAGGCACCTAACCATGTGTCTCCACCAACAAGGATGCTTCCTCATCTCTCACCAGTATTATCAAGATTTTATATAAATGGTTCTGCATATCAATGTCCCATTTGATACTTCCTTAGGAACACTCCCAGGCTTACAGATAATATCCATCTAAGGGTTGCACTGGACTGATGTACAAATTATTTTCACACAAGTAAATCAGAATTCCTGGTTCAGTGTTTCAATAGTTGTATCTCCATTCAATTAGCTGTCATAATTGAATAGGTGTTTTTTGTTTGTGCATTATATAAACTTTGTACTGCCAATTCATGTGCTCTCAGGCCAGGCTCCTTGTCAAGAGAGGAGGTGGACCTGCCATATGCTGGATGCTGCTGTATGGCAGCAAGAATCTCTGCCACACTTCATCTTCACCTGAGTCAGAGCAGCCCCAGCTGACCCCCTGGATGTGGCCCATGCTGAACAGTGGGTGCTGCCTGCATGTGCATTGTGATATTAAACAGGTCTCAGCCACCAAGCTGCTCATCTTCTTGTATTAAGGATTTTCCATTAAAATTAATTCTAACAAATACATTGTCACTGTCATGGATGCAATGTGCTTCTGAATTAGATCTAAGTTGTCATCTAACAGTGAATACCTTTGTGATGAAACACTGACTGCAAAGTTCCAACAGCACTATATTCAACCCTAAATATTCCCAAATTATATCAAAATGGGAGAAACTTAGAGAAATTTAATCCTTACTCCTAATCCCAACATGAGGCTAGAATAGTTCAGTTTCTTTAAAGATACTGCAACAGCAGCTTTGCAGAGAAATTTTTGCTAAAGAGATGAACCTTAAAGCTGTTCATAATCCTAAATCTCTTGTCCTGGCAATGCTGAGAACTCCAAAACCATAGTATGTATCATAGAGACATACCTTGGTCATCAAAAGGTATTGATTTTCTTCTCATAACTAAGAAGGAAATAGGTGGGAAAAACCCCAAAGATGGGCTAATTTTCCTATCAAATATGTTAATGGCATTATTTTATTTTTTCAGAAAGGAATAAGGATGCCCACAAAGACTGACTTTTGAGAATATTTTGCATTTATATAGATCTTTACGTGTTAGTCTGAGAGATTACCTCAGACTGTTCAGGACATGATAAAAACACAGAGTCTAAAGCTGCTTGCTTATCAAGTTCAGGCAAGCCCAGGCTCAACAGGAGAGCAGTTACCTTAAGGGACTTTGGGTGACACATCAGGCAGCTGGTAATAAACCCCTCCTTTCATACATTGGTGCTAGCAGTAAGGTTCACCATTTTCTGCACAAAGTCTGTGCATTCAGGAAACACGGAACTGAAATTCAGCCAGGCACACACATCCCCCAGAACTGAAAGCATGGTCTGTCAGCCAAATGACACAAAACACTAAAACACAAGTTTTAGAGGCTGGTCTTACTCAGCAAAATATGTCTTACTCAGCAAAATATTTTTGCATGCTTTTGGTCACATCTCCAAAAGACAGCATCTCCTAAATGCCATCCTCAGGAAGTGAGGCTTCATTTGGCCTAGAGATGCAAGTAATGGACTCCCCTGGAGTCTCAGAAGTATATGGGAGTCCCAATTCATATTTTCAAAGTCCCAGCCAGAGATTATCTGCATTTCAGGAACCTCAATAACTTCACAAATCCTGTCCAAGGAGTTTAATTTCCTTCTGAAAAGAGGTGCTTTAAAGATTATAAATATACAATTGACAGTAATAGAACCTCAGCATGTAATCCAGCACCTGTTGGGCCAGAAAGCAAGTCTGACACTGGAATGAGCAGCTCTTTGCTGCTTGTATGGAAATGCTGACATCATTCCAGGTGACCCTGTGCAAAGATAAAAGGACCAACAGAGGTTTTGTATGCACTGTTTTCTGATTGTAAGAAAAAACCTGAAATATACAGATGTGAGAAAATTAACTGGTAAAATTATTGAATAATCATGGGGGGGGTGTTGCTGTTTTATAAGATTTCCTTCAATAACAAATATTCATATAGTAGGATGGTGCAATATTGCAATATATCATTTCATACTATGCACCCTGAGATTATTCAGTTCATTTTTCTGGAAACTACCATGTATATATAAGCTACTTAATTAAATACAGGAAGTTGTCTTCTAGCAACCCCCTTCCACATTCTGAACATGAAAGAATATACTAGAATATTGATAGCCCATGCAATATTTTAATGTTGGAAAACATGCTAGTCTTCAGTAATGACAGGGAGTCATCAAGAAAAAGACAAAAATAAAAGAATGCCTATGTGAACTAATTCGGATTCTCTTTTGTAGTGTCACATCGTGAGCAAATAAGAGCCTCACGTGTGTGAAAGCAGCATTTGCTCTCTCTTGCAGGGAGATCACTTACCCCCGAGCCGGGATGGGCTCTTTGCTGTGACCTTTGTGAAGCCGCCCCCGCTGCCCCGCAGTTAACACGTTCTGAAGACCCTCCTTTGTCTCTGTGCCTTTGGTCACAAGCTAGCAGCGGGCTCAGCTACAGTGGAATTAATTAAACAAACTGCTCCAAGCTTTAATCTTTTATACAGCAGCCAGTGCAACAGAAGCGATCTCATAAGTCCCATATTTGTACGCATCCAGCAGATGAAATATATGTATGAAATACTGCCTTCACATGTGATCTACATGTCAATTGATATTTTCATCCTGTTCCATGATAGCTGCTTCCTAAACCAACCAACTATGAGTAAAAAAAAAAAAAAAAATAATAGCAAGGACAGATTTGTCCTCTTATATTGAATTTCAGTGATCATGATAAAACCCACAAGTATGCAGAAAACCAGTCTCTCAGTATACAGGAAACTTCAAAATCATCAGCACAGGACTACCAGACAAACATCTGATCAGATCAAGGTTAAAATGCCACTAAGTGGTGTTGTCCCACTCCACAACCTGGGCAAGGAAGGTATCAGATGAATCATAGAATTTTTGTATGGGTTTTCCAGGACATCTGAAATCCCTCACGTGGGCACATAATTGACATTCTCTTGGCCCTTCAGTCTGCTCTCCCTGCATGGCACCAGTTCTTTGGGACTCTACAAACAGCAAAAACTCACAGGAGCACCTGGTGCAAGGTGGCAGCTGCAACAGATAACATCTCCTTATTGGTTTATACACTCCAGCCTTCCAGCAAACCTCTCCAGGTCTCAGCTCAGGCCAAACCCTTCCTTCCTTCCTTCAGTAAGAGGTTAGTGTCCAGGTCAGCACTGAAGAACAGCCCTGGTACCCTGAGGTATGAGATTTTACATGAGTTGGGGGGGGTGTGAAAAGTGTTGTTAGTGAGTCTCCTCTTGGCTACCGTCCAAGGAAGGCGCTTATAATTACAAGAGAAATTAGAATACTTTAAGCCCTCTAAGTATTTAAAAATGCAACTACTTCAAAAAGACAAGCTACAACTGAAGTTTTCAGCAGTGGCTTTCAGAACCCCACCCTCAGCAAAGCAGAAAGAAAAGAAATGGGAGCTCAGCACTTCTCACAAAATAGGGCTGTGTAAAACCCCCAGGCCAAAAATACTCTTCAGAGATCCTCAGAGAACATAAAAGATCAAAACTTCAACCTCAGCCCTGTGTATCTGAATTGCTAATAGATGCTTAGTACGGTCTCCATCTGCAGCATCACACAACCAGGATTAGAGGTAATCATGTTTTTAAGGGAAGGGAGTGTTTCACATTGCCAGAAGCATCTTCAAAACTCAGATTCAGAATTATGATGTAGCATTTTCTGTCTTGCCCTGAACAAGGTTTTCAATCACCAGTTTATGAACAGCTGCACCAACACTGCGCTCTCCTTATGTGCTAAAGAACACTGGGACATTGCAAAACTACAAAGGCTTGTCCTGTCCATTTAACCAGCATGTCACATGGAGACAAAGCATAATGCAGCTCTGTGAAAAGTCCACCCACAAACTTCATTTCACACTTTAAGAATGAGGCACTTGAGTTCTCTGTCTTCCTTCTCTCACAGGAGTTCACATGACAGCAACTTAAATATTTTGGAGACTCAAGAATATGGCCTTTCAAAAAGTTACCTGCTTAAAAAAAGTAGTCATAAAAGATATTTTGGTAGCTGCTTTGCTATTTCTTTCTTGTTCAAAACCTTTGTATTCAGTTTGTTTTCAAATGTAGATTGGCACTGAACAATAAAATAGAGTAGTTGTCAATGAAGAGAAAAGCTGTATCATCTTATTAAAACCTAACTCTACAGAATTGGAATCCACAGCATTTTAAAGTGAATTAAAATGCTATCACTAGAAATACAATTTTTTTTCCATTAATGACACATAGTGTCCTAAATTCCAAGATAAAGTCTAAAAAGCACTGCAGTATTTGTAATCAAATAGGAGACATTTATTTTATCAATTAAACCCATAACAAAACCCCATTATACTGACACAGCAGTACCAGAGGACAATCCCCCTTCCTGCATGCACACTCATGCACACACACAAACACACTTTTATCCAAAGCCGGCAGAAAAGACCCACAGCTCCAAAGGGAGGGGCCAAAGGAGCCACAAACCCAAACATCAACTGGCAGAAAAAGACATCCCTCAGCTATAAATTTAGTGTATATATATTAGTATAGTAAATATAGTATATATATTATATAAATATAATATAAAGCTATATTTGGAAGACAGTGTCATATTGTTAATATGCTGTGTTCATGAAACTACACAATCACATAGTAAAAAGAAATTAAAAGGAAGGGGTAGTGAAGATTTAAAATGATTTTTGGGAGTCTATTTTCTCTAAGCAGAGATGTAGGAAATAGTGAGGACTTGCAGTAAAGAGATCAAATATTCCTGAGTTCTTTATATAAACGATNATTTCACACTTTAAGAATGAGGCACTTGAGTTCTCTGTCTTCCTTCTCTCACAGGAGTTCACATGACAGCAACTTAAATATTTTGGAGACTCAAGAATATGGCCTTTCAAAAAGTTACCTGCTTAAAAAAAGTAGTCATAAAAGATATTTTGGTAGCTGCTTTGCTATTTCTTTCTTGTTCAAAACCTTTGTATTCAGTTTGTTTTCAAATGTAGATTGGCACTGAACAATAAAATAGAGTAGTTGTCAATGAAGAGAAAAGCTGTATCATCTTATTAAAACCTAACTCTACAGAATTGGAATCCACAGCATTTTAAAGTGAATTAAAATGCTATCACTAGAAATACAATTTTTTTCCATTAATGACACATAGTGTCCTAAATTCCAAGATAAAGTTTAAAAAGCACTGCAGTATTTGTAATCAAATAGGAGACATTTATTTTATCAATTAAACCCATAACAAAACCCCATTATACTGACACAGCAGTACCAGAGGACAATCCCCCTTCCTGCATGCACACTCATGCACACACACAAACACACTTTTATCCAAAGCCGGCAGAAAAGACCCACAGCTCCAAAGGGAGGGGCCAAAGGAGCCACAAACCCAAACATCAACTGGCAGAAAAAGACATCCCTCAGCTATAAATTTAGTGTATATATATTAGTATAGTAAATATAGTATATATATTATATAAATATAATATAAAGCTATATTTGGAAGACAGTGTCATATTGTTAATATGCTGTGTTCATGAAACTACACAATCACATAGTAAAAAGAAATTAAAAGGAAGGGGTAGTGAAGATTTAAAATGATTTTTGGGAGTCTATTTTCTCTAAGCAGAGATGTAGGAAATAGTGAGGACTTGCAGTAAAGAGATCAAATATTCCTGAGTTCTTTATATAAACGATTGAATCATTCCAATTTGGTTTTATACAGATTTTATAAGCCCCAAAATAACCCTTTTAAGCATTTAATTTCATAACTAATTAATTCTCTGCAGTGCGGAACAACAACAAACTTGGAACAATTTTCTGAAATGCAGAGACTGCTGATGGCTCAGGTTTCCCAACACTGCTCATCCTCAGCCTCAGGATTCACTGACAAACTTCGCCACTGATGTCCCCATGCAGCAGCCTCAGCGAGGCCAACCACCTGCATTCACCCTGAAAAAATGGAAATTTTCTTCTTCCAGGTAAAGGGAGGCCAATAGCTTTATGGTAAAACAGCATATCAGCAATTAGTCCTGTTCTATAACACACCTGCCATAAACTCAAGGTGCTGGCAGGGTGGATTCAAGGCCACAGATTAGGAACTTTTGCCTAAATGCACTTCTGGACGTTACTCCAACAACAGTTACACCCAGAAACCTCGTTAGCTATGCACAATTAGCACAAAACGTGGTATTTCCAGGAACAGTATGAAGAATACTGACATCAGTCAGTGGTTCTGCTAAATCACCTGTATGGATGCTAAGGGCTCTGCTTTGGTCGCTTACTTTAAGCACAGGCCCTGCTCCCTTGATTGTACAAAGATATTTGCCAGATGAAAAACTGCAGCAGTCAACAGACGTGTTGATTTGGCACAGCCTGACCTTTGGTAGTGGGGGGCCCACAGGGGTGGCTGCTGTGAGAAGCTGCTGGAAGGTCCCACCCTGTCTGACAGAGCCAGTTTGTGATGGCTCTGAGAGCAGACACGCAGCACGTGCACTGTTTTGATTTTCTTCTTAAACATGTCAGAGAAAGCTGTGATCTAGTGGAGGACCTGAACAGAGAGAGAGGGCCCTGCTTCCAGAGACAGAGAGACAGCTCTTGCTTCCCAACTAGAGCAGCCTATCCTAAAAATATTTCACCCCATGGACAAGTGACCCACACTGCAACAGTTCTGGGATGACTCCTTGCCCATGGGAGAGACCCACAGCACAGCAGAAAAAAGATTCCTCTCCTGAGTGAATGGAAAAAGGTCTNCCCATTTAAATGTCATGACTGAATGAGAATTTTAAGACCCATCTCTATGACATGCAGGTGAGCACAATGAAGTTATGGTAAGAAGCCTTGCAGAGATGCAGCTGGGGCAAGGTATGGCCATTGGGGTCAGCTGACAGCTGCAGCCAGCCAGATGGGAGAGCTCCAGACAGGGTGATCCCACTCTCAAGAAAAAAAAAAAAGAAAGAAAACTTTGAAGTTACCAGGTACAGCTTTAAGCAGGTGCTAGTCTTCCTCTGTTGAAGTAACAGAACAGAACTTCAGGAATGAAAAACATCTGACCCAGGTACTTCTGAAAAATTCAGCTAGAAGAATGTGGTGAGAACAGGATAAATGACAGCTCTGTTGCCTTCCTAGGAATTCTTTTGGAAAACAAACCAGTGTAAAAAGTCAACAAATTAATCACCACTGAGCTATTTTCCTCAAGACTACATGACCCACACAATTCAAGGAGGGAAAGTGTTTCTCTGCAACCAGACTGTTGAGAAACTACCCTGCAAATAAGAATTCTCTCTCTCTCTTCATCACAATGGGTCTTGACACTGACTTTGTCATATTAATTAGCCAAATTCAATCCTAGTATTTGCTTGAATCAAAGCAGCAAAGACATATGAACATCAACCATCAGGTAAGTCCATGAAGTACACACACTCTGATGATCAGTGGTACTCCCCGTACCAACTACCTTCTTGTTTCGGAAAAAAATGAAGAACAAAAACCCACCACTGAATCATTTAACAGAACATATTTCTCAAATACAGCAAGCTCTAGTGTCATCACAGTCAAAGAAAATTGGCAGAGAATTTGGCTGCAGCAAAGACACTCTTCTAAGTATGAAGTTTCCCATTCTGTGAGTTCTGAGATACTGGGCATCACTGTACCCCCATTTGTGAATGATTTTGAAGCAGGGGAGCAGAAGAAGTGAGAGCAGTCTATAAATGGGAGCCAACATGCTTACAAGGACTATATGCTGTATATTAGTATCTGCAGAAGATGCATGGAAGCAGACTGGGTACACAGGAACATCTGCCAAGCCAAGCACAAAAACAACAGAAAAATATAAAAATCCAATATTGTATTCTGTGTGTTTCTTATAAGCACCTTGATGAGAGGCCCCAAAGACAGCTGTGTCACTTTGTAAACATGATTTTGATGCCTTTGGAAGACACTGGAGTGGGTCCAGAAAGTTTGGGAAGGGCTTTCACCACCCTGACTTCGTCTTTCTCACACACACACTCAGTCTCATGCTGCTTTACAGCCAGCTGCTTATGTGCCATGTTTGAATGGACATGTAATGGAACAGGAGTGTTCCAAACAGAGAAGGAACATGCATGAAGATACAAAAGGGGTTGCAGGGAATGGGCATGAAATACTTTGTGCAGGCTTGCCTTATCTCCTGGGCTGCACTTTCTCTCAGAAGCTGGAGGCCTGCTTTTTATTCCTACAGCTCAGGGTGCTGAACTTCCATCAGGCTGCTGCCCTAAGCCATCAGCATTGTCAGGCTCATACCATTGCTGCCCCACCACCTCTCCTGAGGTAAGATATGCCTTTGCTACTGACTAACTGATTCCTACGAGCATGAGAGCTGAACAAGACATACATTTACATAAACTATACTATATTGTGTGAAAGCAAAGCTTTGGTTCAATCAAAGGCAGCAGCCCCTGAAGGAACCAGATGGGCCCATGTATAAGTGGAAATTACCAGCTCACAGAGACACAGCAGAATTGAGCATCATGGTGCATCTCTGACTAAGTTCACAAAAATGTGTCTCAAGATAACAAGGGTTTATGAAAGTAAAACCATCAGCAGCACAGCACAGGGCAAAAAATTTGATTGCAACCTGTAAATCAAACATCAAAGGTCTTACAAGGCCATCAGTGGCAGGTGGACACAACATAAATGTGTTATTGTACATCTAATATGAAAAAGCTCTCTTAATTTCTTCTTTCACGTGCATAAGTAACTCACACTGCATGTAAATGCCATATATCTAGTAAACAATCATTTAAAATCATTTATGTACAGCTTAAAATATACTTTAATCGTATATTTCTAAAGGTCAGATAGTGCAAAGAAGAACAGATAAAAAGGATACAAAAGCTTACCCAGGTGATAATTTGAGTATCCTACTAATAGCTTATATAACATAATGGTGTTTATAAAAAAATAAGCAGTACCTAAGTGAGAAAGGATAAGTAGTGTGACAGGATCAAGATTAAAACTCAGGAAATTCCCATTAAAGCAGTTCATCTCAAGTTTATTGTCGTATAAAACAGCATAAGATGGTATACAGTATACAAGTATATATCAAACAATTATAACATAAAAGTATAATATTTTCTTTCCAGTACAGATGTGTTAAACCATTGGATTTGGCTCCAGATCTCATTTCCACTCCCACCAGACTCTGGGAAAGGCCACATCCTGTTTTGAACATGTCATTTCAGGACATAAAATGAGAACTAATTATGAAATTCACTCCCCAAAACCTGCAGTACCCAGCATGAGAGGAATTCTGAACTTACAAGACTACCTTTATTCTACAGCTTGCCAGGCAAGCTTGACTTCAAAAGTCGAAGGCCAGGCCAGGACAAGCGGGTCCTTCTGATGTGTGTGTGTGACAGTGCCTGGTGTCACATGTAGCCTTATGCCTGAGACAGGCCACGCTTCCAAAAACTGTGCTTGCATTCTCCCTCCATCCCTAGAGAGCACATTACATGCACACACACCATGGCAAATTCAACTTCAAATTCTTCTTTTCAACATGAAGAGTTATTACTGGTAAGGCCCTAACAGGAAAAATACCATCTTCCCCCTGTTCAACTTAGCAATAAAAGGTAACAAAACATGAAAAGAAGAGTTATTACTGGTAAGCCCGTAACGGGAAAAATACCATCTTCCCCCTGGCCTTCTAATGTCATGCTGGTGTATACACATAGATATAGCTAAGATTGTTTAGAACAATTTAAAAAGAAATGTTGGCCTCTACTTTTTATTTGTTAGCCTGTTTGTGATCTACATTTCAGGATTGGCAATTTGAACAATCCAAGAGGTTGTCTCTCTGGGGAGGGAAGAGCAAGACATGCAAAATACGGTGTACATTGACTATCTGCATAGGGGCTTCTCACACCTTGTCAGATCTTCCTCATCACTTCTCATTTGACACCATCTCTACTATCTCAGGTTGCTGGAGTGGGTAAGAGCTACAGCAAGCAGCTCCTGTAATTATTGACATGTTTATGCATCCCCAGAAACTACTATTCCCCCAGATTTCCAAGAATGTTCCTGAAGAGTTTAGTCAGAAAAACAGATAAAATACTTTAAACAAAAAGAAGAATGCTAGTTGTCTCTTTATAGCCTGGGCAGGCTCTAAACACTGGGAGATTTTGTATTCATGCCCAAGAGTCCCCCACAAAGGCAAATGGCTTGGACATGTATCTGACAGTAGAAGCAGAAGGTTTCTACCTTCTGCTCTGACACCTCAGCCTTGTGCAAGCGCAGGCAATGTCTCCTGGCAAATAGCTGCACTTGGGCCTGCTGATGGAAAGCTGTTCCCTGGCTGGTGCTTGGGCCCTGGCAGCCTGAGGAGTGACTCAGTGGTGCCATGTCCTGGTCCAAATGCCTTCAGAATTGGTGCAGATATGTGGCACAGCAAAATAACACTGTGTTTGCACCACCTTACAAGCTGTGAGTAATCATTCAAGTTTCTCCTTCTAGTCTTCAGGGCAATCTATGAAATCAGAAACTTATGGAGGGTAAGGTTTTTGTCCAGGGAAGAGAACTGGAGTCAGAAATGCATTTGCCCCCAGACCAAGCTTACTTTTTCCCTTTTTATTGCTATCTACTAAACTGCAGTGACCTAGGACATTCCTGTGGCTCTAGTTTAGTGGCTTTTGATCTTTCACACTAATGGTCTCCATTTTATCAGATGGTGCTAGAAAAGGGAGGAAAAAATATCCGTCTAGCTTCTTCCATCCTATCTAGCTTCCTATCCATCTAGGAAAAAAAAATCCATCTAGATGGATATTTCATGGACCAGTCAGAACTATGAGCATTGGCAAATTTGTTGTCCTAAAATGACACATAATTATATAATTTTTATTAATTTTTAAAATGTTGCATTCAAAGAGAAAACATGCTTTCAAAGAACAGTCGCAGATACTACAGGGAGAGAAAGACACAGAACCTGAAAAGCCACTTGAGTAAATTTACTCACAGGATCAGTCACACAAACCAGTTCCTGAACTGCCTATTTGTGGATCACACACATAATACTTGGGAAACATAGGTAGCAGTTAAAGTATTCTTCCCCAAAACTGGTCAAGGATCTTTGCCTGCTGGATGAGGTTTAAGCTTGTGCTGAGCTCTTAAAAATTACAGTGATTATTTTCAATAAAAGAATTATATGAAAAACAAAAATTAAAGGCAGGAAAAAGCTCCCAGATACCTGTCATTCCAGATGTAAAATCATTTTCTTTTAGAAAGTATTCACATTACAAAAACAGTTTTATTTGCTTTGCCATTACACAGTTTTATGTTTCTTACTTTTTTTCACTCACCTTCTGAAGAAAGAAAAAGTAAATTAAAGCAAAAAGCTGATAGTGAAGTACATTATGAAATATGAAGAATCATGGGACCAACTGACCACTCCAGTGATTAGGAAAACTGTAAACTATTTAAAGAGAGCACTTTTCACTGCTCTTCATTAGAGTCTGATTACCTCAGCCATTAACATTTGCCTCTTATTATGATGATTGTGAAATACTGTTCACACTAATGGACAAAAGAAAGTTGACATGGCTATCTTGATTAACTCATCAATAATAATTTGGAATAATTTTTCTTCATTCACTGGATGAATCATTCAGATGTGCTTTAATAATGCACATTGTTGTATAGTAAATTAGCATGAAGATTACCCACCTCTGGGAGCTACACTCTACTTCAAAGCATTGCTCAAAATATATTTCAAATTTGAATTTTACTTAAAAAAAAAAACAAAAGGAAGATCAGAAAACAATGACTTCTTTTTAACTGTTCAGTACATCAAGACATACAGCCCTCAGGTTATGCAACTGAGCTCAACCTTTAAGCCACCAGATACTCAATATGTAAAAAACTCACTCCCCACCTATTTTGCATTCTTTTTCAGAGACTAAAGCAAAACTCTTGTTCTTCATAAGACAAATATAAACTTGAATAATAAACTGACTAAAATGAAGTAATCCTTACCTAAACAGATAAGAATGTAACCAAAGTCCACCAGGCTCTTTGTGGATCCAGCCTTGCAAACGTCCACTCACATGAGGTTTCACAGGCAATGTGAGTGCAAACTCAAACCATTCTCATGGAAGTCAGTCCCACCTCCATGCAAAAAGCCCTGACAAGTCAAATCCTTCTTGCTGAGGATTGTCTGTGCAGGGTAGGAGGTGAGGTGAGGCACTCCTGGCTCTAAGCCATGCCATGGTCCCCGTGGCAGGGGATGACCCACCTCAGCTCTGCAGCAGCAATTTTCACATGCCTCAAACTAACTCACATAACTCGGTGGAAATAAAATGACACCCTCCTTGCAAAAGCCAACATCAATCATCAAGGTGATTCTCAACATTCTCAATTCCCTTCTCACTCTAACTTATTCCATTTCTTCTCCCAAAATCACCACTTCATTTCTGAAAGTGCATCAAGCAGTTGTCTTACCTTTTAGCTCTTTGCTACCTGCTGTAATTGGACCTCCCGAGCTCTGAGGAAAGGCAACCTGCTTCTTTCACCTTCCTGGCTGTACCCACCACCTCCCTGAGTCAGGTGTTAAAAATCCTGTCCCCCTGCCACAACAAGAAAGAAGGTAAGACAGGGTAGATGTATACATAGCATCTTCCTAAGCCAGGCCAGGCACCTTTGCACTTAGTAGATGGATATTTCTTCCACTGATTTTTCTGATTGCTTTTAGAACATGTAAGCCTGTAACAATCCACAGCATCCCATGGTGGTGACTTCCAGAGTTTAATTGCACACTGTGGGACAAAGTTACTCCTTTTGCTTGTTTTCAGTCTACAGCCTGAGGGGTTTTTTAATAGTTCCTGGGAGTTGCATAGGAGACAAGGGACAGTAATTCCCAATTCAATTTTTTCATGGAATTTACAGTTTTCTATAATCCCTTCCTCAATCCCCTCTCTTCTGTGCAGAGAAGTGCTAGCAGTTCAACTGCAATCATGGTTAACTGCAATGATCAAACTGTTCTTCTATCTTGTTTCCATCTCTTTTCCTAATTTTGTGTGGGTTTTGGCTGCTACTGAGCACTGATTAAATGTTTTCAAGAGCTGTGATAATGCCAAAATCACAGTAAGCAGTTCAGAGCCCATTACTGTGCATGCAGTATCAGGTATTTTCCCTGTGTACCTTAATTTAATTTAATCTGTACTGAATGACATCCACTTTTTTAACTTCCTAGACCTTCTACAGGATGAAACTGTTCTATATATCTTTTAAAACCTTTATTTTTTTTCAATATCTTTGGTTAACTGTCTTAATAATGTCACATCAGTGAATACTCTCACTACACCACCACCCACCTTGCAAATTATTATCTATGAAGATGTAGAGCAGCCCAGGACTAGCACTCATTCCCAAAGGACTCTCCTGTGATGTCTCTTTGTTGAGCAAACTAATAATTTATTCTTGCTCCTTGTTTTCTACCTTTAACTCCTTTATCCATGTGAAGAACTTCCATCTTCCACAGTTCATCTTTAGGAAGCTTTGGGGAGGGGCCATACTAAAGCCTAAAACTGAGGAAGACAAGAAAGGAGAAATAACAAACTACCTCTCTTTATCTCCCATTTTCCCTCTTTGAGACATGCGTCTCAGTTATAATCTGCCACAAAAACAATCTTTTTTGAAGACTGCTGTATTTTGTCCTTTTGTAAATGGTCATTCTTAAATAGCAAGATTCCCAGTGTCCATTGTACAAAATATATATAAGCAACAAAATCACCTAACATAATTTCATTAATTCGCCCATTGCAAAACTGTTTCATAGGATGGAAGTTACTACTGGGAATGCAGAAGGAGAATAACATTTGCTTGACAGTAAAGATTAATTGGAAAATGAACTGTGTAATGGATGCTTGTGGAGGAATAACTAACATAATGGAATATTTGGGGTATTTTCCTATCTTTATGTACAGTAAATAATCTATATAAATCCCCCACTCACAGAGACGAGCATAAATCCTACATAAATATTCAAACACTCTTTTATAGCTACACTGGGAAACGCATCTTCCTGCTCTTTCCAGCTGAAATAGCTCTTAAGTGCTCTTTTCTCTGCGTGCTTTATGTGGCAGCTATTTCAGCAGGCCAGTGTGCAGCAGAGCCAGAAGGGCAGCTGTTCATCTGGTGCACATTTCCAGGGCTCCAGCAGGAGCATTCGCACCTCCAGCCAACGCGGTTGGCATCGCCGGCTGCCAGCAGGATCTGTGAGATTTCCGCTCCTGCATGCACCTATCGTGTGACAACACTTGAATTGTGTAGGTTTGTCATTTCAGGAGACACAATTCAAGACCTCGGGAGTGTGTTCTCAAAGCTCAGAAAGAATATAAACAAAGGAAATGACATGTGGGTTTGTGATCGGTGCTATAAAATGTTTTATCAGCTGAGGGACAGTAGTTCAAGATGCGATATATATTCATATGAATAATTCTTAGTTAACTGGGTAATTCTCAATTTTATTAGATTTTATTTATTTTAGATTCTTAACCATTGCAGGCCAGTCTTTGGGTAGGGGTATTGCCTAGAAGCTGGACATTGAGCCAAGAGAAGCAAAAATAATTTTTTACTGCCACCAACCTCTAAGATTTGCAGAATGAGAAATAGTTTCATTTTCTCTGTCTTTTTTTCTGAAGTCTGAGGAGACAGGTACATTGAAAAGTCATTATAGAGGGAAGGGGGGAAATCGTGAAATTAAGACTTAGATGTGTAATTAGGGGTTCTGATTTAAAAAACTCCCCAAAACAAAAACACAAACCCAAGGCGCTGAAATTCTTACATTTAAATAAAATTTCCCACCAAAATCTGCATCCTTTACACAAGGAAAATATCATTTTGAACAAAATTCTATTTTCTATTTGGATATCATTTTGACTGAAAAACTTTGATCATTTTTACCAGGCTGGAAAGGAGATGCCAGTCACTGTGAGTGTTTCCCTTTTCATTATTATAGGAAGAAGTATTTCCTGGACTTCATGAGGATATTTCTATACAATAGAAGTAATTCTGTTATATAGAAAGAGTCCTCATGCAGTTCAAGGATGAACTGCAAGCTGAGCCAGTTCCATGGGCTCAGCTAAATACACTTCCTTTCCTTATTTACAAATAAGCACATTTGTAAATCTTTTCTTGGACACATTTTTGTACACACATTTATGTTGCATTGTTCTCTTGTTCCCAGAAAATAACTGCCCTTAATTAACAAGCCTTGTGCTTTTATCCATATCATACTTCCATTAAAAACTCCAGTATCATATAGTTAACAATACTTAGTGAAGCAATTGTTTTCCTTCATTATTTTATTTGAGAAACCAAAAGTTGTACTTTCCATCATCACCAGGGTCAAAGTTGCACCAACGGGGAGAACACGTAAGTATAAACTTTGAGAGCAGGGAGAGTGTAAAAATGAATAAAGACAACCAACATTATTTGCCTGCTCCAGCCCACAAACATGGTCTGAATACTACACACAGTAGAAGTTATTTATATACTGATGCACATGACACGCATTAATGAGCTCTCTTGGGGGTTTATGATCATAAAAGATATTGCTAGAAACAATGAAAATAACTGGGGGGGAAATTATCCTAGAAGTAAAATATTAATAAATGATTTTTTTTTCAGTACATTGATTGAGATGTTTCCATTTGTGACAAACTCAGTGCCATTTACAATGCATAATTTGGTTGAGAGTAAGAGGTGAGAGGACTAAGTACCCTCAGCTCTTCCATAATGTAGCTGCACTGTTGAACCACTGGCACAAAAAGTCAACTCATGAGGTCTATCTGGACAAAACCAGTTAAACCCTCTTTCCAAAAAGATCTTATTTTCAAAAAGCACACCATTCTGGGAAGGAGAGGATATAATTTGGATGCTACTATTTGGCTATCAACATCTAAAAAACTCCCATCAGACCGACAAAAGCACATAAAAATCTTCTTCTATATATTACAGATGCGTGTGTATGTGTATAAAATAATTTGGTTTAATCATGTTTAAAAATTGAGGGGACTAGGATGCATGGTTTTTCTTCCATTCTGAAGCATGATACTCCTTTACTATTCTAGTGTCCTTCAGATACAGATCACATGTGACCAGATCAGTTCAGATTTCATCTGAGTGAAGTCTTGGGCTCTGCATTATAGGAAATATCCAAACACCAAAAATAGCTGCTTGAACTAGAATTAATCACAGCATCAAACTCTATTCCTCAAATGGCTTCAGTGACAGGAGGTCTGAGAAAAAGCATCTAATAGATAGATCAGAGTGCATATTTGATTTGTGTAAAAATAAGGTGCCATGTCACCTGCAGCTATATGTTAATTCAGCATAGTCCTTACATTGAGGGGGCTGTGCTATTATCAGCAGGGTAGAGCTCACTCTACAATACCAGGCATATTAACAGCATTAATCAATTCACAAAAATATCAAAAAACAAAACCAGAGACTTTTGAAATCCCTCAGTATATACAGGTTCTCTGACATAAGCCAGAGTGTAAATATTTTGTGTATTTAATGTAATAATAATTTCCTATTTTTAAAGTTAGTATCTGCCTGTAGTCAGCTTGCTTTATTGATCTCTCTTTCCCTGCTACTCCATTTCTGGTTTTAAGTGGTTTTCTTTTAAATCAGGCCTTTAAAAAACTCCACAGAATCATCTTCAATCAGAAACATAATGTTATTTTCAAATAAAACCTTGGCAAATTAGATACCCTTTATGAACAATGCACCAACTTAACTGGTATGTTTTTAAAATTAACGTACCTTTCACTGAAAAATGTAAAACCTCTGCTTGCATACAAAGTCCACCTGATTATGTAGCTTGGTTAAAAGACAATAATCATTACAATAGGGTGAAGGCATATTCACATTGTTTTATGACACACTAAGTAGAATTTGAGTAAGCAAAAATAATAATCAAAGGAAAATGTCAATGTTATAAAGTATCCAACACAAAAACATTAATCAGCCATTGTTCTTGTGTCAGCTCCTGAGGCTGCAGGGCCTGTCTGGTCCCGGGGTGGAGGCACTGCTCCCGGCCCTGGGGTGTCCCCACAACCCGCCAAGCACAGAACTGGGTGCAGCAGAAGTGAGTGCAGCCCGTGCTGACAGGCTGATGGTGACCCCAACAGCCAGGGTGACCTTTGGCTACACCTCTGGAGGCTCTTGCCTTGGGGGAGAAGGAGAAGATGCCTGCTGCTCCAAAGAGGAAAGGTCCCGTGTATCCCCAGTGTCCCTGGCTCCTGCCTTTTGCTGACTCCCTTCCCGTGCTGGCCCTGGCATGACAAGGGGAAGCACCAGAAGGGTGAGGGGTCCTGTGACAGCTACCCCATGCCACCATCTTTGCTGTTTCCTTAAGTTTCATGAAAAACAAACTGCAGCCAACTTTGTGAACTTTATCTGAAGGACCCACATGAGCTCTAAAAGCACAATTCAAATCTTTCGTGCAGCACTGTGCTCTGAATAAGTCTCTATGAAATTTTGTTACTGTCTACTTTTATTGATTTTTAAATTTATTTGTGTACTACAATAAACAGCAGTTGCAAAAGACTAAAACAGCTGGGGTATAGCATAAGTCAATTATTTACTAGAAAAATATGAATACCATGAGTGACAAGTGTTTTATAGACAGGTTTTTCTGATAATGCAAAATGCAAAGAAGGCCCAAGACTAGAACTGCCAAAGAAGGCTCCTTCTGCATGACTCGGGCAACTACTGGAAGAAAAGTCTTACTCATTGTCAAGACCTGACTCTCAAGACTTCCTCCTGCTTGACTTTCAGTCCAAGGCTCCTGTTTTGGGCTGAAGAATTATGTGGATTTGCAAAATCCAAAGGGCTCCCATTAGCATATGGGCAATCCCCATCTGTGGAGGTACCCTGGGAGTGCTTCACAGACACAAACTCTAAGAGGGCTGTGCATATGCAGCCAGGTGGGTGAGTCCCCACACAGCAATAGCTAATTATATTATCAGGTCAATTATCAATAGTATCAATATTATTGATATTAAAAGCCATGTGGATTTTGGTGCTTTACCACAAGGTGCTGCTCCCTCTTAGAGGCATTTGGTTCTGGAAAAGTCCATTCCCATTTTTTTCATGCTGCTAGGTAGCAAATCTAGCCTTGGTGAGAAATATCAGACACTTCCCAGAAGTATGGGCAAATAAACTCTTAAACAACTCATTTCCAAAATCTTAGTGTTTTTTAAGATTGCTTTTTCTTTTTACCCCCTTCATTCGACTCACTCTTCCAGCAGAATTGAAGAGCTGCTGGTGCAGCTTAGAGCAGCAGTTGTTGGCACATTACCTACCACCCATGCCTGCATACTTGGTGTGGACACAGGACTGTGCACAGACTTATACATGCAACTGCTGGCCCGTGTTATCCCTCCTCCCTCCCCCGAAATGTCCTAGCTCAGGCCTTGGGACAATAAAGGGCATGCAGGCTGCTTTTTCACTCTTTGAAACACCCCCGGAGAACCATTCCCAGGCAGAGGAATGCTCACTATGGCTGTACCCAGTAGAGCTAGAATAGCAGGTCTGCATGACAAAACTCTTCTCAAAGCTATCCCATTCACCACTGCTATTTGCTTGCCTTGGATTTCTTGCTTCTCACTTCCTACAGATGGAGAAGGGGTGGAGCAGAGCCCTTGCGAATCATGTAGGGATTTGGTCAAATGCACCAAAAGGCCTTTTCTTTGCACAAAAATTGAGAATGCTTTTAGTTAAACATACAACCACCTAAGCTACCGACTGCATCTTCTTCAGGTTTCAGTAAGTCTAGCTGCACGGCTCTTCAAGCTTTTTCCACCCACAGCTATCCACTCGTGCACCCTTTTCTATGCATATAATAAAACAAACAGTAAACATGCAAACCCAGAATCCTTTCACCATGTCACTCAGAGCTACCCCATCACATTCACGAGTCTGCCTGTCAGAATACAGCTGCTGCCTTTACCTGAATGCTCAGAGTTTGTTATTTCATGACTGGAGGCTGTGAATTACAAATAATGCAAGTACTAAAATCATAGCCCAGTGCCAGCTGCCTTGTGGGAGGGACTATAAACTCTGCAGCCAGAGTAAACAGCAGGATACTTTGAGTGACCACTGCTTCATCCTCCCACACGTATCTTATTCATCTTGTCTCCTTTTGATGACATTAAAAGCTGCTGCAGCATAAAAAGAAATATTAATCTGCAAGAGAAATATGAAGAGCAATTTTATACTCAGGCAAGCTAACAGATCTGGAACCATGGCATAGCTGTTACTGTCATCAACCATTCTAGCTGAGCATAAGTTTCAAGGAAGACAGAAGTAGAGAGAATACATGGAATTTACATGATTTTTCATGTGACCCAAGGAGGTGCAAAATTAACCATCCTTTATTAGATGGGGAAAGAGCTGCATTTAGGCCGTTGTGCAAAAGGCATAAGGAAAGTTTAAAAGAGCTCCCTTGTTTTCCACAGTTTTGAATATTACCTTTCTCACTTCTCAAAGGTTATTGAAAATTATTATTACTTGATTTCGTCAAATAGTTGGTGCAAATACAAAGGAAGCATGAAAACCTGAATTGCCCTCATTTTCCCGGCTACATTTTATCCTTTATGCACAAAGCAGCCAGGCAGGTGTTTCTGAATGAATAGTGAAAAGCTCTGCTAGTAAACCTGTATCAGGGTTAGTCTGGGCATATAGCAAGGGACTCCTTACAAAATCCCTCCAGCAATGTCTCCAGAAGAGCTGATTCCTCTATTGGAGGGACACAAATCCACTGAGCCTAACAGGCCTAATTCTCAGCATTCACCAGTAGGACACCCAAGGCAGGCCCACAGTTACCAGCCCAGTTAGACTCTGGTAAGGAAAAACCCCAGGCAACCTTCAGAAGAAGCCGAAACAAAGGCTCAGCAGCCAGCCATTGTAGCTTTAACTAATCAGAGAGAAACCACCTGCAGGAATACCCCCTTTTCTGTTTACTCCCAGCAGAACCTTCCAAATGATGATTAATCACTGAATAAACTGAACAACTGACAATGACATGATGACAAAGGGAAGGCAGGGAGGGGCAGCAGCACTGGTGGACGTGGCTGGAGCATGGGTGGGTGGAATGGCCAAAGAAGATGGATGGCCTGAGAACGCTTGACACTTAAGTATCTCCTGTGTAGCAGGAGGACGTCGGTGCTAAAGCGAGCTGTCATCTTCAAGCAAATAATGCTCTGCACAACAAGCTGACACACTTCCTTCAGCTGTCAGCAGCAATGCAGAGGGGCAGCTTCCTCAAGAATGAACTAATGAAGCTTTTAATTGGGAGATGAAGGCCTGATAATAGCAGAAATAAGAGATACTGTAAATGACAGGATAATCCATTACAGTGGAAAGCATTGTAAATGTTTTACTGATTATACCCGCATATTATCCTACCTATGTCCCTACTAATTTGAAAAATGATGAATCATAGAGCTCAAACAGGGCTCAGATGAGTCAATTAGATTAACTAGTGATATCAAAAGCTCATATTTTCTGTGCTTAGGAATCAAACATGTTTTCCCTAACAACAAACAAAAATGAGCTGTGCTTCACACTCTCAGTTGACCAAGTCATTAGCAACATGGAAGAACACTTCTTTGAATTTCCCGTATTTTTAGATGCTCTTCCCCCACGGAGTCCTTTCTGGCAGATGTTTATTAGCTGGAAAAACATTTTCAGGAAATGAAATATTGTCTTGCAGCATTCTGCTGATTCCACTTCTAATTTTATTAGTCCAGGGTTACTTTAGGTGTTTCAGTGAGTATCCACATAACGAGAAAACTTTGACTGCTATTAGCCAAACTCTGCACATTCAGTATTCAGACCAAAACTGAGCTCCAGTGTACAACTGGGACATCACTTCTTCTTATAGCACTTGTATTGCAAGTGCTTTAAGATTAAGCCTTAAGGACAAATTCTCTATTAATCATGGTTTGGGCAGTTATTTACAGTAATGCAGAATGATTAGGTGAGTCTTCACACCTGCCAGGAGATACAGGGGCATTAAGCACCTTATTGCCTTTGAAACCACGGCTGATATGTCACCTGATTTGAAAGGTGCTTTTTCCTGAACAGAGATGGTCTGGCTCAGTCTTTGTTTTGGAAGAAATGAGGAGCAAAGTTCAAATGTCAGTAGGAGTAAAATCTTTTATCTTTTCCACTTACTTTGTAACTGATTTTAATTTTAGAAGTCTAGCACAGGTGCAAAAGAGGATTTGAAACAAACTAAATTTTAAAAATGTTCTGATGGTTTGGTTTTCTGCTTTTGGGATTCCCCTCCCCCACCTTCCCATTAGTGAAAAGAGAGGAGAAGGGGAATTACTGGGGTAAATCAAATCCCAGATGCTTTTATTTTAGCTAGAGATTCATTTAGAACATTTTCCATTTTGAATTACTGTACTGAAAGTGGGAATATCTCCTTGTATCTGAAAATGGCTGTGAATATTTTTTATATCTCAAAAGGCTTTTTTTTTTCTAGGGGAAAACATTCATAAAACACTTCAGCTACATAGAATATAAATTAAGTCCGATCTCACAGCAATTTGCATTTTCTCTCTGATTTAACAGAAAACAGACAATTAAGATGAAAGTTATTGCAAGGATGCATCTGCACTTCCAGACTTCAGCCTATGTCAGTAATTTTATATTGTACTTTCTTGGCCCATAGTTTAGTAAAATTTAGCTTTCCATTTTCCTACCGTTTTCTATAAAAGGTCTCAAATGTAGCTTTAGAAATATCTTAGCTTTGAAAAAAACTAAATAGAAATAGAAATTTGAGGACCAAGACATTTAAACAAATCCAAAGTAATTTCTAGGGAGCAGAAACATCCAGGAACTTTTGTCATTATAGAAGTGAGATCTTGTCCAAGTGCCCAGAGAACGACTTGCTCAGGGCGTCCTTCAACAACAAAGAGTGCAGAGACTGTTCCTCCTGTACACTCCTGCTCAGCACCTGAGGTGGAGCTGGTGATTTTGGTGTCATAATGTGCACATCAATGATTGCAATTGCCAAATGGTTGTAATGTGTTCAGCTGCATCTGAGAAGCCTCCATCACCCCAGCTCCTCAGCAGTAAAGGCCATTTCCAGCTTTCCCATTTAAGCTGCTTTGCCAAAGGGGCCAGAGAAGAGCGTGCATCTGAGCTGTAGCACAACACTCACAGCAAGGCTTGGAGCCCAGCCCCTGCTCAAGGACTAGTTGTGTTCCCTACATGTGACATCCTGATTTCTGCTCAGACAACACAGATCCTTGTGTGGCCTAAACCCTTTTTGAAGACAAAATTTGGTTCCCAGCCTCACTCACAAACTTTTAGATCTGTTATCTGCCCGGATTGTTGGTATTTCCTCGGAACACTGGTACAAAAGTGTGCACAGTTACAGTTTTTATACTTCTATCCTGCCATATTTGTTCCACTCCTCCACTACATCAAACAGTTCCTTGTGACAGCTACCTGTACACTATCACCAGCAATCTGCACAAGTTTTATGCTGTTTTTATCCCTTAAAATTCACATCACTCACAACAGATGGTCAAAGTCTTCCACTCAAAACTATTCCTACTCTTTCACTGGTACAGTCAATATTAATTCTCAACAAAGTTTGCCCATGTCAGTTGGGTGCTCATCCCAAACCTTCCAAAATCCTCAGGTACTCTGAGGACTCCTAACTTAACAAGATTTGAGCTTCCTATCAAAATCATCTAAGAGTCTTGAGCCCCAGTATTGTATATTCCAATTGCTTTGCACAGTTCTTTGCCCAGGGTCAACACATATGTTTAAGGAGATATTTTATTCTAAAGGTGGAACCTTTTCTAGAGAAAGGAAAAATTCATTTGCAGGTCTAGTTCAGTAACTATTGCCAAATTTGCTAAATATTTTTTCTCTACACAGACATCTTTCTGTTACAGCACAGACTTTTCCACAGATTTTTGGAATACCACTCTGATCTCTGCTATCTTCACTCAGAGAAGATTATTCAAAACCTCAGTAGCAGTAGCTTCTTGGTGCTGTTTTTCCTCACATTCCTACTTCTACATCTGTATTGTTTATCAACCCTCCTCATCCTTTTTAATGCATATTCCCAAGAAATATTTTGCTTATTTCCTTTTGATTTTGCATATGTGTTTCTTTTGATCCAGATGGGATGAGGAGAAGAAGATTAAATGCTTTGAGGAAAAGCTTTTCTCCTGTATTTATTCCAGCTTTTATTTTGCATGACTCTCTTCACTGACTCTTTGGAAAGAAGTCATGGTGATCCTTGAAATGCATGGATAAGATAATTTTAGATGGCTCAGCCATAGACAAGGTTAGAAAATCGGTGAACAGGCAGGGAAGAGCAGAGAACTTGCTTTGTTATTGTTCCTTCATTTTCTTTATGGCACTCCTTTTCTGAATTCTTATAAGAACATACATCCCAGTGAGCAAGGAAGTGGTAGAAGAGAAATAGCAAAGTACAGACAGTGCATTTTGCCTTCAAAATGCTTAAAACATCTTGTGCTCTTTCTTTGCAACAGTGAAGATTGATGTCTTTTTAGGATAATGCTTCAAGGAGCTACTTTACAAAAAAATACCAGCTTCCTTTCAGCAAGTTCTCTGCATGTGGCAGGATATTGGAGAAAATCAGCAAATTTGGGATGTTAATGTTCAACCAGGTACAGTGAAGGGTGCAAAGCACTTAAAGACAGATCAGCTTGACAGATTCTGTACTCCAGCCTATTTAGGCAGGCATGTACTTCAGTTGTAAGTTGCCTTGTTTAATTAGCTACTGAGGTATTCCATCTTCATCCCTAGTGCCTCATGTCTCATAGGATGCAGAAGCAATCACTGCTTGGGACTATGACGGAGCAAGGCTTGATTGTTCTACAAGATGTCCCATGGATGGGGACCAGACACCACTGATTAACCATTAACCTCACAGTTCTTAACATCAGGGTTTTTTTTCTTTCAGTGATGCTAAGATAGACACTTTGGAAAGATCTGAAATGCCATGTAGAAGATGACAGATTGCTTAGTGTATTTTAAAAAGGGCTGATTACACAGGCTCTACCACCAGAGCCATTTAAGAATAAGAAAAGCATAGGAAGAGATGGTGGAATTTCTATGAGAATTTTTAAAAAATGCATACACACACACAGAAGCACACTTGAGATGTGTGTTGAGATGCCTCTACTGAGTGTATTTCTAATAAAATACAAACACAGGAGTAAAGCAAACGTTGCTGAGAATTCATGCAAAACCAGTTTCTAGCAATCAGCAAAATTCTTCAGTCCATAGGTTTATGTTGCTTTTGCAGAGGGAAGAAGAGACACATGGAAGAAAAGGTGGAGATGGACTGGACTGAATAGCAGAGAACTGTCTGCAGAAGCCACAAGAACTAAATGTGCTGCTTAAAATATGTATTTTCAATGTGCTGTGTTCACTGCAGAGCCACTTGAAATCTTCTTTACCACTGACTCTTTCCATCCTGAAATACCATCACAGTTTAATTCTCAGATGCTTCAGAAGGATTTCTAGGTGCTCTGCTATGGAATATTTTATGCATTTAAGTTATTTGAGGTTATTAGTTCATTAGAAGTCTATATACTTACTGCTTGCTCCTGACTCCAAACAACTATACAAGTGAGAAATTTTCATTAGTGCCCATGAAAAGAAATCTAGTCTAGTGCTGGATATTACATTATTCACAGTATGCATCAGTTTTAATTGTTCAAGTTAGTCAGCCAGTTCTTCTGAGCATCCTTCTCCCATCCTTCCAAGAAAGCAGTGAAGAGAAGGGCACAGCAACCAGGGCTTGATATTGCCTCAAAACCTTCAAGTTTCTTCAAATTCTGCTTGGACTACCCAAGGCCACAGAAGAGCACAGACCTTTGGTGGTGATCTGCACTTAGTGCTGGGCAGAGGTCCAAGCTCCATGATCCCAGCTGCATGGGTTTGCAGGATGGTGGAACTGACATTTGGATTTACAATAGCCCAAGTGAGATTAAGTCACACCAGAGCTGACCAAGTGGCCAAGGTGACATTTTGAGCAGGCCAGGTAGTGTGTCCAGACATCCCACAGAGCAAAGAAATAAAATGACAGTACTGAAAAAGGGCTCATCTACCTAGGGGGAGTCAGCTGAACTTTCTTGACTTGGTATACCCGTCCATTTCTTTCGGAAGACAAGGATATTGCCCTGCCTCCTCCCAGGCATGTCAATTTGCCAGACAGCAGAGATAAAAACACTGCCATCTCCAGCTACCCACCACACACCTCTGGGAGTGGGGACAGCACCAGCCCTCTGGCTGCCCAGCTCACAGCTGAAGTGCAGCTGAAAGCAAACCTACCAAAGAGCACCTCACCTGCTCACTTTGCCCCAAAGAGCAGCAGTTTCACCAGCTTAGCAGCAGCTGTAGGAGACCCAAGGAGCTCCTTGTCTGGCCAAAGCACGTGGCACCTGCCATGCAAACATTGCCCACCCCATACGTGGCACACACAGAAATGGAACTGCACAGGGATCTGAGGTCACAGACTCTGTACGAGTGGGGACACCCCGTTCCCCAGGCTCCTTCCTCATGCTTCCCTAGTCAACAATGGCTTGCGTGTGCTGAAATTCAGGATACACTGAAGAATCCTGCCATTTACCAAGTCCTCATACAGGCAAGTTTTAAGGAAGTTCTTGAAAGTTTTTGCTTTTTTGCCTTTTTGCCCCCCAGTCCTTTACCTGACACAGAGTAAAAATTGTGAGATTTACATGTGCTCGGAAAGGATGGAGGCGGCTATTTTTAACTGTATCGCTTGCTTTTAATTCCATCATTCAATTAGGCATATATTTTTAGCTTCAGGAAACTTTCTTTTCAAGAGGTGGAATGCCAGCACAGTACACTAGCAGAACCATTAGCTGTCAAAATAAAAAAGGCTTCATATTCACAGAACAACAAGATCAACTACACACGACAGAAATAAGATGGCAGTGCACTTTTACTTTTCAGCAGCTAGAGCAATGTTTTCTGTATTAAATTTAATAGGCATTTTACATGGGATGTCAAATATTTTTGTCTCTGCAAATAGGGTTCCTTCCTCTAAAAAAAAAAAAAAAGAAAGAAAAAAAATATTTAAGTTTGCTGCTGCTTATATAGGGAAAACAGCACAGAAATTGCAGTCTTACACTAGCAATGACTAGGTAGTCATCATTTTTAAAAACAATGTCACAAAAGCTATTTCGACGCTGTCACTCTTAAGAATAATTAGTTTCCATCAAAGCAACAGATTATCTGTTCATGTTGTCCACTGGGTCATTACAATGGGCAACCAATACAGATAAATGGTATCTAATCTTTTCTGCTTTTCTATTGGACTGATTGATGGTTATAACTTCTCCGATATTATAAGGCAGAAAAATTATGCTGACATTTAGAAGCAAAAGCACAGGAAGATAAAACTAAGTACAAAGCACATCCAACACCATTTTAAAAAAAAAGAAAAAAAAAAAAAGCTGAAGACAAATTGAACAGAAAAGCAAATGACAATTAGGCCAAAAGAGAATATAGAGGGGAACAACTATACATTGTGGGTGGCAAGGAGCTCAATTAATTATAGAACATGAAGGGAAATCCAGGCATTTCCATTAGATGTTATTAAAAGACATATTGACTGAGCTTTCTTTACATGTTATGCCTTAGAAGAAGACAAAAGGATTTCCCTGGTATTGATTTGTTCCTGGAATTGGTCGACTTTAAGACATGAAGAATAACATAATGAGAGGTGGCTGGGTAGCAAACAAGAAAGAACAAATTGCTGCCACTGACACTCACATTTGTGAGCTTCCATATATTATTGCCTTTTTTAATTTAGCATTTTTTCACATTGCTTGTCAGAAACCATTACCCCATAAAATATGCTCTAAACTTAAAACAGCAAGCCTCTCAGTTATTCATTTACTGTACAAATAATCACCATTTTCAGCAGACATGCTCAAAAATATTAACAGTATTAACTAGGCTGGCTGGATTTGCAATGTTCCTGTGAGGGGCTAAATGCCCTGAATATCTCCCAGGTATAAGGTAAACATTCAGCTTTTTGGAGGAGCAGTCTTTTTTCCTCCAGCAATAAAGATGTCCATCCCATGTTCAAATGCTGTTTTGCAGCTGCTGTAGGACGACCACAAGTCCAGCCCTCCAGTCAGAGTGGCAAGATGAGGATGAGGCTGACTGCTGGTATGACAGCCTGTGGGCTGAGGGGCTTCTAAACATCTTCTTGCTGGTGAGGACAAACAAAAGTCCTTTGCTGAGATGGCCTAATCCTGTCCATGACAGACTGTTGCATAACAGAGCTGTGTGGGGACCATCCATGTGGGGGTTGGAGGAAAGAGGGTTGGCACTGCTACCCATTGTGTAGGCAATCATCAAAAGAAATTGAAAGGCAGAGTAGTTCTCATGGGTATTATTTATATTGATATGAGAAAAGTAAGCCATTCCATACTAATCATTTGCACTACACTACAGCTGGCTTGTCTCCATGAGAACAAAGGCTTGTGAACATAAGTATCTTCCCTTATGTATGTGCTTAGCAATTCTCCTCAGAGTTACGATTCTTCAAGCAGTTTTGTATTGTGTTAACAGTTTGACTACAGAATTATTTTCTGCTACAATGAATGTATAACAACAGCAGGCAAAAACTCCTTCATAGATCCACTTAGACAACTACCTTCAAAATTATACTATGAGTTACACTTACACTCTGGAATTGACCTCTGGCTTTATCAGCAGCCGTGCTCAGTTCTCACTTCTGAAATTTTGTGCAGCAGCGGATTTTGCCATTTCTCTCAGGCTCATATGATCCTTTCAGGCAACAGAATACTTCTCTAAGCAAGCATTATTTGGAAAAACAGCTTGGAAAACATGAAGAGCAGCAGTGGATATGGTAAGCCTCAAGCAAGTGCAAGCCAAATAGCTTCTCCATGACACAATTTTTCAGAGATGAATGCCCAGATAAATAATTGTCTTTATGTTTGTTGTCTCTAATATTTCTTAAGTTTTCACTCTTAGACTCATCCACTAAGTCAATGCCTCAGGGAAGGATAAATCACAGAGCTATTCTCACTACCTTTATAATTTCTACCCAGAATAAAATATTTTCTCTATTTTGTGAGAATATAAGATTTTAAAACAGTTTCTGTCTCAAATGTAAGCAAAATGCCAAAATCTTGACATATTTTTTGAATGAAAACAACACAAAATTCCAATCATTAAATTTACAATACTTAATTTCTAAAATGGACAACACCTTACATTTTTTACTTCACGTTTGATTTTCAATAGAATCTTTTTGTTTTGACCAGCACAGTTTTTTTAACTGTATAAAGATTGCTACCAATATTGATTTATAAAAGGCAAGGATTGAAACTGGAAGTTCTAGTGCGTTTGTCAAAGTTAAATAAATATTATACTTCAAAATGGTGATCCTTAGCTACATTTTTTTAACCTAGGCTATCAAATAACTTTGGGGTTAGCCTGACTATGATTGAGATGGATAAAACAAACCAGTGTTTAACTTAGCCAGCAGGACACAATAAAGCTTATCCCACTTCTTAAGAGCAAATCCAAATCTGCTAAACTGGGAAGCCAATGGAAGAACCTTTCAAAAAGATAAAAATTTTGAGGTAGCACTGGCTGAAAGGGGCTTGTGACTAAGCAAGGAAATTATCTTCTGATGCTTTGATCTCTTCTTCTCTCAGTGAAATTCCCTATATACATAACCTAAGATTTTTTTAACCAAGTACTCCTATGGACTAGATAGAACTTGTGCAAAATCTTAAAATTTTTTTGCTACCTGCTCAAGTAAATGGGGTAATATAATTTCAAGTCACAGTATTAACTCTTCCTCTCAATGGCTCAAATTATAATACTTGAGTTTCTTCAATATGCTCTCTATTTTTAGAAAATAATGGAATCAGAATAAAAAGATGAAACTTTCCACAAATGGAGATCCAGATACAACACTGATTAAGTCAATCAAAATCCTTCAAGATGTTTTAAACATTTCACTTTGATTTTTTAAAATCAATTTAAATTCCTAAATGAAAAGTCACTTGGACTAAAAATGTAACTTTAAAAAAAATAAATCCAAAGAAATATTTCCATAGTTCCAAGGCTTTTATTCTGTATTTTTTTTAACAAATACTGTGCTTAAAATCATCCTTAAAACAAAAACAAACCCAAAACCAAAAACCAAACAAACCATCTTTGATTTATACTCTCATTTCTGGGGAAAAAGGTTGAAATCATGTTGACTGCCTCTACTAACCTTTAAACCTGTAATGGTTACTGGGCAGGATGACAATCCTCTCTCCTCAGGCTCTGTGACGTTTGCACAATTGTGTGCATGAAGGGAGATCAACTTGTCACTCTTCTTGAGTGATAAGTAAGTTTCAAAAGATGGGAATGCTCTGATGCTACATGTGATATGGCTGAGTGAATGAATGTAAAGTAGGAGGATAAGAAACTGTTTTATCTAGTTTTTTCTTCCCTTCTGTTGTCTGTTTATGCTGTGACATTTTCTTGTTTTAGCTCTCTTCTGCTTCTTTGGAAATTAAATGAGATCCAGTATCTCAGAGACTACTGGCACTTATGGATTAGTGAGACTAACGTAAAAGCAATTAGTGAGGGGGAAAAAAAAGAAACTAGTTGCATGAATTTGATTTAATACGATTTTTTAAAAAATCCTGCAATAAAAAATTGCATCAAAGGTGAGGTTTGATAAAGAAAGGCACTCCTGGCAAACTCAAGTGAAGGTGCACGCAAAGCACCTCCCTTGAATTGCAGAAATTAGAAAGATGGATGAAGGAATTGTGGAGCTGCAATGACACTGCAAGAGCAGCAGCCTCGTGTATTCAGCCTCACCCGCAATCTGCCAGCTGGCACCAACATTTTCTAAACATACCCAGGATATTCAGAACAAGATGTTAAAAGCAATGCATTGTACTTGGTTTCTAGCAGGGAACCACAGACACATTCCACCTGGATGACAGAACAGTTAAGTCTCGTGTGTTGTACATGGGAAGACTATATTTCAAAATCCATTCTGGCTGCTACATTTCTTTTAAGTTGTTCACTGCCTGAACTCAGCTTTTAATGGTTTGGACTAGAATGAGTTTATCTAAACTTCATTAAAAGGAAAAGGGTATTGGTGCTGTGATGTCCCTTTGCCAGCATCTATTCATGTTTATCACACAGGTACACAGACTGTGAAAGTTGAGATGCTATCAGAGAAAATAACTACAATATAGGTATGTCCTTTCCTATGCAAGTCATTAGAATAATCTGAAGTCTTGCTCGTGACTTGTTTTCCAAAGAGTGCTATTTAAGTCTGTGATACACTGTGGACTTTGATTAAAGAATTTTAGTCTAACTTGTACTCAGAATGTGCTACTCCATACCTTACTCTGCTTTGTTCAAGTTTAAAAGGTCATTTTGCAGTTCTGTCTTAAGGGGTACAAAGAAGCAATATCTTAAAATGCACCAAAAGCACAAAACACTTCTGTTCCTTTTACACAGAATCAGATATTCAAACCAAAGTCAGCACTAAGTCATACAAAACTCTCTAAGCTGATCAAAAAACCCCTATCTGCTAAGGAAAACACTGTGTAATTACAGGCAAAATTTTGCTTTTCTGCATCCTGTAAGATGGTAAGCAAACCAGCCTGTTTGGGCAGCAGTTCTGATGGCTGCATACCTGGGAAAGACAGAGATGCAGGGACAGCAAACTTCACAAGGCTCAGTCCTGTCGTTCCCTGGCACAGCTGATAAAAGACAACAGGGTGTATTTGTGTGTATCCACACAGTGGATCATCTAGGCAGTCTTGCCCACAGGCTTAGGAAGCATTAGATTCCTATCATCCAGGTTTTCAGATTAGTATACAAAATACAGACAGAGGATGCATACAGACTGTCTAATTTTAAGCATCTGACTTAAATGCCATAAATCGTACTCCGAGGGCATCTTTCTGCAGCTGCATATGCAGAGAATTTGCCTGTCTGGGCTCAAATCTAGGGTGGAAGTGGTGTGTGAGTGCTCTCCCCAGTACCCTGAAAGAAATACAAAGTCCCACCTAGAACTGCTAGCTGCTTGAATAGGCAAAGTCACATCTCTTCTTCCTTGAGACTCAGCTAGGACAATGGGTCACAGGCAGCACTGCCATGCCCAAGCATGGGGGAAGGGGGTTAGCAGTCCTTCTTCCTCCATAAAAGGACCAGCTCTGAGTCCTTTAATGGTCCAGGTTTCTCTCTAACCCAAATACTTCAAAGCACACAGATACCCAGACTGCCCAGATGAAACCCAGGCTGGCCTCATGTGGCTCCAACTGTAAGTGCTCTGAAAGACATACGAAGTGAATGCCAGAAGCAGATGACATGGATCACAACCTGCAATGATTTTTTCACCTGCCAGAACCATGCAAAACCTGCAAGGAGTATAACTTCATCAACTCCAGCACCTTAGTTTACAGGGGAGGTGATTCAAGCACAGAGCCCCCAGTATCTCATTGTTTGAGCTTTCTGTAGGCCATGGCTGGGCAGAGGGCATAAAGAGCCAGTTCTATGATTTTGGTGGAGAAATAGCTCTCTCAAGACCACCATTCCTACCTTCAGCTAGCACTGAATGTACTGCCATTTGCAAAAGGTCAAACTAGATTCACCTGTGATTAATACTATGAGTAGTTTGATTTTTATATTTACTGACATATTTCAAAGCAAGAACTAAGGACACACTGTAAACATTACTCTTATCATCAAACTAATTCCATACTTATGATTACAGAAAAGAATTAAACTTACTCATTTGAGACCAGATGCATTTTCAAGAGCTCTTCTACCTGATTTTGTGCCCACAGACTTCAGAGGTATTTGCATGTTACATGCAGAGAATAGCTTACATGCTCCAGTCACAGGGGAAAGAGAAACTGGGATCTAAACTAACAGACACCAAGCTAAACTTGACTTTTCAGCTATGAAGGACATAAATATTTCTGAGTCAGTAAAGTAAGTGCTTTACCACAAGAGCAATGTGAGGCAAAGGCAGACTCATTAGTAATATAAATTTACATTACACACGCCCAACTCCATGTACAACTAGAAAATTTTGACAAATACATCCATTTTGATTTAAATTGGTCCATTTGAAAAGAAAGATGGTTTTGACCAACCTCTTTAAGCCTAAGACAAAAACCTCCAACATGACTAGTAAACCAGAGAGGGTAGAGACTTGAATAGGTTAGGAACTTTGCCTGACCAACAAAAGCCATTCAAGGAAGCAAGTGCTCAAATTAGGACTGCCAGGAGAAAAAAAAAAAAAAAAGACTGAAAACATTTATTACTTTATCTTCTACTACACTGTGACAGCTTCCTTTCCTGAAGTAAACTGCTCTCTTTGCAAGCAGAAGTATCAGCCATGCATGCAGACTTCCAGCCCAGCAATACTTCTGTGGGTGACAGGATTCTTGCTTACCCAGCAATGCATCCTAGTCCCATAGTGCTTCTAAATGCAATTCACAAACCCCTTGCATTCTGGGGGGCTGAAAGTGCAGTAGGAGAATGAGAAAAATGGCAATATAAGACTGCAATGACTTTTTTTTTTCAGGAAATAAGATCTAGGTGTAATATTTTAATACTGAATTAGTAATCTTTAGACCTCTTGCAGAAGCTTTGTTGTTCTGTGATTGACAGACACAGAGATCAAGTGAAAAAACTTCATGTGCAAATGCAAACTGTTTCACAAATTGCCACTTAGGCAGAGGCAGGGCATTAAGCAGGTATTCCAAAGTGAAGTCTATACCCTTTCCTTTCAATAACTAAAATCCTACCAAATTTAAGTATCTTAACATGATGGAAGTCATTAAGTCTCTCTGGAGTTCCCCAGGTAAATGCTGTAAGAGTTTTGTTAGTAATTATTTTTGCAGGGCTACCATTGGAATTTCACAGACACAAGACACAAAACAACCTATGTGGCACATTAGTTAAAACAAGCTGTAACATGTTCCAGTGCAATCTACACAGAAAAGACAAAAGGCTATGTCAAAACATTTCATCATTGTTCCCCCAAGTAACAATATAATTCCATATGTCCCAGAGCATGTTTGCAACAATACATCTACACAGAGAGTTTAGCCCACGCTCAATCTCAAACTTTTCTTCACACACCCTGCATGAAAGCTTTAAGTCTTAATTCACAGAGCTCACTCTCTTGCCTGCTGGAAATACCGAGCCAAAATTCAGCACTGGGGCTCTTTGGTGTTCCACCTCACAGAAGGTGAATGCAAAAAGTAGCCAGACTTGAATCCCAAGCAGGAATTTCTGCTCATATTTGCTCATCTGAAAATCAGCTCTAAAAGCAAAACCTACTTAATGAACAATTTTACCTCCCATCTTCTTTCTCTATCTGAACCCAAACTCCAACCTTCTATTTGAGAATTTCACCAGTCTAGTGGATTGCCTCCCTCTTTACATCCACTGACAGTTTCTTTTAGTTCACTCACTTACTTCAAGTTGTCCAGAATGTCTTATCATACATCAATTTACAGCAAGAAAAGTAAAAGCAGAACCACACAGTGACACATAGCATGTTGTATTTGAGAGACTATATGGAGAATCTCACAATTAAATATGAGAAATACCTAGGAAGAAGCAGAATTTGACAATTGTCATTTTTGTCAAAGCATCACATTTGAAAAGACAGTGTCCTTGGCAATGGGAAATCTGTCCTTCCAGTCAGGAAGGAATTGTAACTTTCCTGTCCTACCACTGAAGTTCTACAGTTACCTCCTCAGAGCCACACCACTCTCTGCAAAAAATCGGGGAATAATATATGGATGAAATGACATTGGTTGAATATACCTCAAATCTACTTAGCAGTGCCTGGGCCAAGTAACTAACCTTTAGGATAGAGAACATAGGGAATTCCATCCTGGAAAGGCACAGGATATCTCTGCTGTAGCAAATCTGTGTTGCCCTGGTACATTCTGTTATCTGGAGACAGAAGCTGCAGGAGAAGCCCTGAGGAAAAGGCTGCTGCCCTGGCTACATACAACCTATTCTTTTATAACAGGGAATCCTCAGAGCCCTGAGGAAAGACATTTTGTAGCTCTGCAGTTGCTTTCCCTTTCCAGCAGCACAGACTTTCTCCTTTCTCCCTACCCTTGGAGGAAGAACAAGGCGTATGGATCAAAGCTTTTGTAGGGGCCTCAGTCTTGCAGAGAACTAAAAGAAAAGTTTTGTCTATGATATCTGCCATCTTCCTCCAGTTTTCTCATCCAAAAGAAAGAAACAGAACTGCAAGTTTCCCCTCTCTGTGATTTTGAGTACATAGCCAAGAGAGAGTTGATGGGACTTTCTGAACATGAGCAAGAAGTAGTACCAGATAGGTGTAAACACATAGACCACAGTGGCCCTTTGACTTCACTGTTTTCTGCTGAGAGACCAGGGCCACACGTATCACACAGGCCAAATGAAAATGTGTGACTACACACAGGTGTGTGATTAGTTAATATATCTATTATATTAATATATATTCAGTATATATTCAGTATACCTGAAGTCAACACCTAGCCTGAGTTTGGATCAAGGACTGAGCTTCACTCAGGAGATCCTGGTCTCTCAGTCTTCCACACACATTTTAAAGGAGTTATTTGCTCTCAGCAGTCAAACACTAATGTCTGAACAAACATCAGAACAGATCTGATGCTCACAAATGAACAGTAAGTTGAAAACCCTGCAGTTTTTCCAGATGGAAGCCTAGCATTGTGTAATGGTTGAACTGCTTTTAGGGCAAAATATCTACTGTTTTATAGTAATTTGAGTTACAATGAAAGGTATTTTTCACTCTAGTCTCTTTAACTGTCATTATACGAAGTGCCACAGCTTGTCTTAAACCTGCTATTTATCAAAGTGAAAAGATTTCCACGTATGAGGAAAATGCAATATTATCTGTTATAGATCAAAGAATAATGCTTGTGATAGGATTTTTTATTTTCATGTATGTAAGTCTATATATTGTCTAGTATTGTTTCACCATTGTGTCATCATCAAGATTAACATTAAATCAAACTATGAATTATTCATGAGGTGTGAATAAATGGAATTAGCCTTTCTAGCATTCACTCTGTAAATCACATCTTCTGGATAAATGCCCTTTTTCTGCCTTTTTTTCTTTTTTTTTTTAATGTCTGAACACTAGAAATAATGACCTGGCTTGCAGCCTTGCTAGATTAGCTCTTGTTAGGGTGATATTTTTAGAAGAACATAGGTCTCATCAACCAAGAGATGTCAGGTCTGCTATCATTCCTGTCAGCTTCTATCATCCAGCAGCTTCCCTCTCCATCCCTAAACTCTGTCCTCACCCCTAGTAGCCATGGTACCTGTAGCTCAGATGATTTGTTGAGCTTGACTCATTATCTACTGTGTTGTAACAGCAGTTAGAAACTGAATGACATTCAATTAAAATTATATTAGCAGCTCAGGAGTGATTTTGTTTAATTTACTCCTACTCAGATGTAAAAACATTAGTGACTTTTTTAATTGGACCTCATAATGTCTAACTCCTACTCAAATGCAATGAAATTAAAGACTTTGGTGGCTAAATACCGCTTAATTTACTCCTACCCATCTATAATGACATTAAAGATGCTTTAGGGTAGATATTGTTTCCAATCATTTATATTCAAAAGAAATCTGAGCTTATAGGTACTATTATTGAGCATATAATAAAATCATACAAGAAATTTATCTATACGGTAGGGGATAGTTGGCTACGAGTAATATTAAAAAGTAATCATTCATTTTTAATGCAAGGATATTAAAAAGTAACGTTAAACACAAGAATTTGTGAAGTTTTCTGTTCTTCACAGCCTCTTCAAGGACACAAACCTTTTCTTTTTTAATTCAGTGTGTGGTTTTAGATAGAACATTTTTATTATATTGCACGTGGTTTTCTGAAGTGGTATATATAAGATAAATCCAAGGCTGACTTACATCATTGCTGAGATACTTTTCAGTAATGAAGCTCACTTTGCCCTGGAACTGTGTGTAATACAGTATAATGCAGTCTTCTGAAGTTCAAATATTTGAGAGGAGTATGTGGTTCTCTGTCACATTTACACTACTTCATGTCCCCTTAAAAAATTACTTGATCTTTACTGAGTTAATGTTTGCATCTACTTCAAGTACCTGCCCCATGTTTTGTAACATTGATAAGACTGAACCATCATATTCTTTCTACCTCTTTTACTCACACAAAAATTTCACCCGTTTCGCCTCTGGCATATTCCCCTCTTCCCCTTCCCAGCGTTAAAAAGCAAAATTATTAAAAATGTCTTCCTTCACCTACATAAACTTTTAATTATTGAAAGGAAAAGCATTTACAAAATTTCACTTATGCTTGTATTATGAAAACAAGCTGTGCAGACGACAGATTGAGATGGAAGAACAAGATTTCTGCTTTAATCTTGTGCTCTCATTTAGCGTGTGGCTATGGAGATGTTCAAATGGAAGAGCCTGTTCCAGGTAAGCACCATAAACCATTGCCAAGGGAAAGAGAAGAGATTTCTCTTCTTCCATCTTGGCAATACACAGCCAGGCATCCTTGTCCTGCTGAGTGGTGGGTGGTTCAAGGACTGTCTTTTCAAGTGAGGGTACCTGACACTGGCATCTTCCCAATTCAAATGGAACATGGTCCTTGAGCTTTAACAGCAAAGCCCTTCAGAAACCACCATCTCTGATTCATTTTCTGATTCTGAAGCAAGAGCCAATGCATTACTTCTGTTTGCAAACTAGTTTAAAATAATGTATTTGTTTATAGCAGTTACTTTATAATAATTGTAAAGCTTCATTGTAAAAATCCATTTTAATCCAAAACATTTGCATGCAATTTTGTAATTCTTTCCACTGGAAAGAACTCAAATCTGGAATTTGGACATGGGAGATTTAGAATAATTTTTCCCTGGGCCTGGGTTTGCAAGGGGCTGGTTAAGCAATGTGGGCTTGAAACACTAAGAAGTTTCAGTGCTATTTTGGAGTATTCATAGCAACATTAGTATCTATATAAGCACTAAGTTAAGCACCAGCAAATGCAGACCCTGTGTTTTGAACTGCAGTGGGTCATTTGCCAGGTTACCTAATAAAAGGGACTGCCCTGTTCCACTGGAGCTGGGAAATGTATTCCTTCATACAGTTCCTCTGGATACTGCCATAGCATCATGCCACGCTGTCTCCTGCTCTATCTGCAGAGCTGCAAGATGAAAACACTCCAGGCATTTATGCACTATGAACTACAGCCCTTCAGGTGATGAATTGGAGACACAAATCCCCTGTAAGGTCTTGGCCTTGGAGCATGACAGACAGCAAGACTGCCACAGGTATTCTGCCAGAGCCTTCAATGCTTCACACCCTATAAAGTTTATGGCACACACATCCAAGTGCGGCACCACAACTCAACAATTTGGCAAGAGCTGGGAGAAACTCTCCAGGAACATTCTGGTGCCTTTCCTCACCTCCCAGCCCAGAGACTGTCAAGTCCTCCCAAGGACACAGTTTTCATGCCTTGGCCTGGCACAGGTGGGAGTATGTGGAGCTGGGTAGGGTCTGCCACCATCCAGGGAGCAATGGTTAGCCAGCTGAGTGTGCTACCATGTCCTGTGTTACAGCTGCATTTTTGTGTGCACCCGCACACCTATTTCAGTACCACAGCTACCCTTATTTTACCTTTTGTCCAAAAACCTGTCTGGTTTGACATTGGATGCCCATTGCTAATGTTGGGGGGGGGGGAAGGGGCACCCTAGGTACAAAAGAAGCTTTCAGAAAAACAAGGTTATTACATTATATACATTTGGACACAGCTCGTCTATCAACAGGTAGTTATAGCAATTTTACAGTTTTAACCTACTATTGATATTTAGCCTACTTACTATAGATATTATTATTGTTATCTCTATTTAAAGTGGTCAAGAGGGACCACTGAGCATTGATCTTTCTCCCCTTCTTTATTCTGGCATTCCCTTCTTTAAAGCATTCTCCAAATAACATAATGCCAATGGGTGCAAAACAAGTGTGAGGAAGCAACGATTATAGTACGGTGTAATCTGAATTTCAATGGATAATGTCTGCAATAGGAAATTCTGTAAATGACTGAGACATGGACTGAGACCAGTAGAGGATCTGAATCATTTATTCAAGGAAACAAGTTGGTTTTATACACTTCTTCAAGACATGGTATTTCCCTATATGACAATTCTCACTAAGCGACCTGTCACACAGTGCCACATCAGCAACACGCTTTGTAATGTCCCTGTATGGGGTGATCACCCTCTGTTCAGGGCTCTGTCACCTTCCAGCAGGCTCCTCTCCACAGGTGTCTGCTGAAGTTGGGTGGAGACAAACTTCTCTGTGCTGCCATGTGCCCCTCTGTGCTGCCATGGCATTCTGCAGGCACGTCCCACAGCCTGTACCTCAATTCCATCCTATCTCTCCCCACAGAACACCAATAAAACACTATAAAAAGAAGCATGATATAAAAACCAGTGATTAACTGACCAAATGGTGCCGTTCCAGGATCAGTGATGTCTCAAACATACAAAAAACATGCAAGAGCTTCTAATTGGCTTCAATGTCTCAAATAGGAAAGGAATATTTAACAGAATACATTTCTAAATACCTTGCACATATAGTGAAAATGACTCAACATCATAAATTCTGTATGAAATTACAAATTTCACGATACATAGCCAAGTAAAAATTCACCTGCACAGGAAATATCTCAGGGTGCAACACAGTAAAGCACAGACTCAGATTTATTTGTAGTTTTTTGTGCATTTCCCCTAAAGCCAGAAGCATTTTTGAAGTCAAGGATACTATGACAGGATGAAGTTCTTCAATGGCACTTAGATACCTACACTGTGCAGAAGTGCTTCATATTAAGACATTTAATATTAAAAAGAGCAAAAGACAACAGGAGAAAAAACAACAACAAAAAAAACCACAACAACAACAAAACAACAACAACAACAAAAAAACAACACACCATATCACTTTCTTTTTCTGAGATGGGCACTTAAGATGGTCAAACCCAAAATGCCAATTGACATTCATCCAGTTCCCCATGTCCAGTAACATGGCCTACAAGCAGATCACTTCCCATGGAATCCAACCTCTACCAACCCCAGGGAAGCAAAGTCCAGAATGGGCTTAAGAACATCAATTCCCTGTTACCACACTGCTGATTGGGCAATTCCATTTAATCTTGATGCTGTAACTGCCACACATTTACAAAGCACCCTAATTCTCATTATGGGTTCTTGACCCATTACATAGGAGCACTTAAACAGCCTGTATCCTCTCTTATCTAACCTCATAAAGGCATTATTTAACAGATGCACTAACAAACCTCATATATTTTCCAGTTTTCTGTGGAAAAAAAACCCCAACTTTGTTTACTGTCTCTAACATCTATTTCTGTCACCTCAGCTAAAAGAAATGTTTCTGTTGCAATTTGTTCAGAATTGTTTTGGGAAGGAGGAAGATACTATCTAATTTCCATGCTGGAAATTTTAATAAACAGCACCCTCAAGAGGATTAGAACTCACTTCCTTTACTGTTTGGTTAAAAAAAAAAAGTAAACAAAAAACCAACCAAACAAAAAACCCCACAGTTGCTAAGCTACCACTTTTGAATACAGCCAGAATAATTTCCAAGGGTTATTTAAGGTGTTTAACTAGAGAGTAGATACTGAGCAGGAATCCAGGTAGGCACTAATATCTCCCCATCACTAGTGCTTCTGTGGTGGCCCCTGAGGCCTCTGCGTGGCTTAGTGTGAAACTGGGGCTCACCAAGATCAAACAGGCAATCAGTCCCCATTATGAGGTGATCCTTTAAGGAGGTGGCTTTGGAGAGGGATGAGGAGACAGGCTGCTTCAGGGCTCCCTGCTGCTGTGCACATTTGGGAAAGTCGTTGTGAGAAAAGCTAATGTAAAGAGAGTTCTCATGTTTGATCCGAGGGTGAGGAGTCCCACGGCCATCCTGTTTGTGGGCTGAAGGCACGAGAGCACACCTGGACTCTTTCCTTACACCACACTACTGTGAGACCCAGGCACACACTGTGGGCATTTGGCAAGGAAACATAACAACTCTACCTCACTCTGGGTAATGGGAGGCTGACTGGAAAGGCACCTTGCGAGTGCCCTCCTTCCCCAGGACAGACAGGAGGTCACGAGCTGGGGACAGCTGCCAGGAAGACTGCAGCCCCCACCCCTGTAAATCTCAGCCTAAGTAAGCCAAGCTGGCTTCAGAATCCTGAAGGAGAGCAACCTCGTGTGGAATGCCTGGATCTAGTAGCGAAGAGATCTTAAAAATCATGTCTCAGAACAGAAACTGAATGTGCTGAGGACAACCACAATTTGCATAGCATCAGAAAAGTCACTCTGGTGCTTCATTCTGCCTTATGATGGAGGGTACATATTTTCTTTGCAGAAGTAACACCGTCCAGATGTCTGTTCCCTCTTTCACTCATTCTTTCCAACAGAACCCATATCATAGCAATATCACTAAAACTGATTTGCTGGCATTTTAGTACTAACTTCACTGAAAAAGAAGATTCCAAGAATACCAGAACACTCAATGTTAAATACAGCTATAAATTACAGAGTGAATAAATTTGATTCCCCTTTGAATGTTTCTCTCCAATGTGTTGCCAATGCTCAGGTATCAGGAATTGGATTCTTGATTGTAAGTTTAAAAAGAATCTTGCAAGAATAAAATAAAACCTTGAGAATGAAAAGACAGATAATTCAGAATAATTACACTTGATTTAGTAAACCAACTTTCAAGGGGTGTGTGTTGGGTTCTCACTCTGCTGCAAATGTATTGGCAAATGCTGTTATTTAGCCTTTCTGTTTTATTAGTTAACATTTTCTATGTGCTTATCAATTTTTTGGAGAATACTTACATGTTAAAAAAAATACCCTTACTTTTTAAAAATTCACTGTGATCTAAGGAAGCATAAACAAGGGTAGCCTTCTGACAAGCAGCCAGATTCACACCTGATGTTGTTTCCAAAGAGTAAATTCCTAGAGATGGAGTACCCAGCCAGATACAGATGTGACCATCAGGGAGCACATTTAACCCTTATGCCAAAAGGAAGCTGCTGCTTCTTCAATTCAGAAGTGTTTTCACAGTTGTACTTTGGTATTAAGAACTATTTTTAACTCACTTTCAAAAGCATTTTTACTATTCTTTTTATCTAGATTTTTTTTCTAAAGCTAGACATGAGATGATAAGCATATACTGAAGAAAACTTGGGCAGAAATAACACATATCTGGTCATTGTTCCCTGGAACAACAATAAACAGCTGCTTATCTGTGATTATCCTACTTGGCTGTAGCATTAACATAGAAAAAAAAAACTTTCATGATCACATTACTATAAGCTCCACAAATTATCTGTTATACAGACATGAATGGTTCTGGTCCCATTATTCTGAGAGAACTAATTTCTCCCTCTTCTCCCAAGTTTTACTGTCCTTTCTTAGTATGTCTGGCCAATTTTCTGGCATGAAAGCCTTACTCAAACACACTGAGTGTTTACTTTACTTACCATGTACAGCAATTTTGGTTAATTATTTTAAAATCCATATATGTACATCTCTATATATAGGCTCCCCATGAATAATACAGGCTAACATATAGAAATTAACCCTACCTTCTAATTGCTTTACTAATTTTATTTGATATAAAGTGGGGAGGGAATTTTTGCATAGCTTTTAATTAAGATTTCCTTTTCACTCTTCCCAAGTAGTATAATATACTGGGGTAGAAATACAGCTTAATCTACATTCCACACTCAACCATATTCCTTTTTATGTTGCAGTTAACAAAGGTGCTCATGAATCAGCTGAAAATCTCAGTTTATAGTTGGATGACACTTTCCTACAACTAACAACAGTCCTCAGTTACAGATGCCAAACAGGAAGAGCACATCTGTGAAAAACAAGCCTCTTAAACTGAACGAATGAGTAACAATGATGTGTGGGTTGTGCTTTCTATGCAGCAAACTCTGGGAAGACCCTTCTGTGAAGAGCTATCTGAGAACAATTGGAGAGACTTTGGTGTTCCTACTCGCCTCCCACAGCCCTTTGTATCAGCAGCTCAGCAGAGGGAGTCTGACAGCAAGATGCTTTTGTCATTTGAAATCCCAGGTACTGTAACTCAGCTCAGTGCTGCACAAACGAATCTCTACTGAGTGGCTGTGTGTTTCTACAGAGGAGAGAAATTTCTCAATGGCTGGCTCTCAGTGTGCAGCATGAATTGTTATCTATCAGTTATCCCAACTAAATCACTCTCTGCTAAGAAACCTTCCTTCACCTTGGTCTCCCTGATTTACACAGAGCACCACCCCCATTTGCACATAAACAAACTAAAACCCTACCTATGCTGTGCACAAGGACTGATGCATGCAGTTCTTCTCCCAGTTAGTTGCAAGGGTGAGGAGGACCTGTGCTTAAAGCACCACTAGGTTCTCCAAACACCATGCTGAAAAGGTGCAAGTCCATAAAAATGGAAATTCCAAACTCAAGGTTTCATATCTCAATCTTAGTATAAGAGGCATTTCCCCATTATTCTCATAAGCCCTTCAGAGAGACACTGGATATGAATATAAAAATACAGAAGCGTGAACACAAGCAAATAATTCTCAATTTCCACGATGCAGTCAGCTGCAAACAATTCCCCCTCCCTCTTTTGCACCCATAATATTAAGCAGTAACTAAAACTATTTGCAATACTGGAGTCACAGACAGCTGCAAAAGACAGGGCAAGGCCATCAGCACTGGCAAATTCACACTGCTCTTTTTCCTCAAGTCCCACATCAATATTTGCATAATTCAGCAACATAAACTCAAGCAACAGTCAGAGTTCATTCCTGAAAAAACCTCCTTTGACTGCTAGAGGCAGACCTCCCTAGGCCAGAAGAGCAGATTGAAGCCATGCAAATCTTCTTACATCAAGAACAGGGCTACACATTTTAGATAGATGTAACAAACACTTTTAATTTTGCAGAAAGTTCTCTCCCATCTCAGCAGAAGGCAAGTCCTCAAACACTTCAATGACATGAGAAACAGGCTCTGATCTGCTCACTTTCCTCCTTGCCAAAGCAGACTACAATTTTCCAAATATGTAAGACCATTTTTTCCCCAACCACATAAAATCCCAGTCACTGGATTCAGAGTCTGACAACAGTTAATTTATTTGGACTCCTTCTACCTCATCAACATGCTAGAGCTTCAGGCTGTAGCATAATCTCAGCATTTTTCTCTCCTGAAAAACAGATGCCACTAGGAGGAAATAACTTTGTGCTCTGCAGCAATTGTCACATTCCCAAAGACAACTTCTTCTCATGCCTTTCATCAAAAAGAATCACTGAAATAGAATCTTTCTACAGACTCTTAGGAGTTCCCATCCATGGCTCTCGATACCTACACTTGACACCATTTGCCCAGCTATAACTAAAGTTGAAAAGAGGAAATACTGTTTAAAATCACCAAATCTCTGACGGGTTTTCTCCTATATGAAATCTGTGAATGTGTAGGAAAAGAGCCTGCTTTACTGAAAAGCTTGGGAATGTATGTTATATTCAGTGTGCTGTTTCAGTGATGAACTGCAGTGTCTAAAGTCAACCACAGGTATCTGGGGTACAACCCCCAGTTCTGTTACTGCTACCTGTACAAGGGATACTTGTATCCTGTATTTCTGTTTTCCCCACCTGTAACAAAGTGAACAAATAACTGCTTAACATAGATGTTTCAACATCCATTGCCTTAGCATTTGCAAGCCTTGACAGGTCTTAGGCTAGAGAGCACTCAACAAAAGCTGAAAGTAATATTAGTTTAGATCATATTTTCTGCACTTTTTTTGTCCTACCGTTTTTAATTTTGAAGGACAACTGCAATTGCACTTCATCCATTTAGGTTTATCCTAAAGTCATTATTTGTTATGATGCTGTTCCTGCCTTCAACTACAAAGAAAATGACTATCCCTACCCCCTCACAGGCAGGATTAACAGCCCCAGAAAATGAGTTATGGTTACTCTCACTGACAGGAGCTCAGAAGCAAATTCATTTTCAAAAGTCCACCTAAGCCCAAGAAAGAATCCTGCACCCTGTGTCTTCTTAATTCTTCTTCACAGGTACATAATGAAAGTACACATTGTGGTTTTTTTCATCACCAGTCTGCACACTCAAGATATATGCTGAGACCTATTGGTGCCAAAGGCAGTGTGAACTAGGTGGTGCAAAATGAGTAAAGCAACATGATATACAGCCCGTGCACTCACATAAATTTATTTTTTTTATAAAGCATGTATTAAAAATATCGCCAGCACGGGTGGATTGTTTTATATTTAGGTGGAATAATAATTATTTTACTTATGTCTCTGTCAATCTCCAGGTAAGCAGGCTCTGTATAGTGTTCAGTGAGACTGTTTACAGATACATTTGTACCAAATTGGTAGTAGCCAGCCTCAATTTTTCCTTCAATTCATAGTTTCACGTTTCTTAGCAGAACAGGTGCCAGATGCAGCTACATTGGTTTATTTTGGCTGAATTTAGTTTAGAAGAGCCACAGATCCTGGCCTGACTGTTTTTAATGCCCTTTAACAGTAGATTGATGGGCATGCTCATCCGCCTTGCTCAGAACTAGCTGTTACTCAAGTACCCAAACGCTGCTATCAGCTTTTGCCCACTAGACACTACTGAAGAAAGCATCCTTAAATCAGCTGAAGACAAGACATTGTGGGATAAAAATATAAACTGGATGCTAATATACTGCACAGTGCTTATACAGATCAACATCACACAACAGTGATCTCCAAGCAGCCTTCCAAAGAGGTAATATTTCAGTTTAGAGACCAGCATCCAGCTTTTAACCAAACATACTTCAAAATCACAGGCCACGTCAAAAGATGAATGTTCTGAAACTATTCTGAAGAGATCTGTTTTCTGAAGTTGTTGTTGTGTAAACGTGTACTTAGCTACCCACAGCTGCAGTGAAAAAAAAGATTGTGTTCTCTATGATTCACAGTAATCAATATATGAAAACTAAAAGAATTGAATTCTCAATATCTCCTCTACCAAACTGGAGTAGATGCTCTGCTAGACTAGATCATATATAACTTTGCATATTTAAAAAGTAGATGGAAATACCAACTTACATTTATTTTAATACAATTGTGTAATTTGAGGTTTATAGAGCCATGCATAAAGCATTTGTTATTCCACCTTTAACAAAATTGATCCATTAACTCTGACCATATTTTTAATACATAGTTTGCTACAAAAGCATTAGGACGCATTATGAATCATTCTGGCATTATGAGAGTTAATAGAATACTATATATTTTTCAGGATTATTAATATTTAGTGTCATTCAGTAAATTAAAAAATCAAGTTTAACTAAGGTTAAAAATATCTGATGATACAGTACATAGATGATTGTAAATGTATATTAATGAAGCTTTACACAATTGACTGGGTATCTTTTCATTAATCACTCACAAACCCATGCCAAACATATATCAAAGACTTCAGCTCCTTTTTCATCCAATCTTCTGACATTTCATTATTATGGTTACCTGATTAATGGATGCAATAATATATGTGGCATGATATGATATGTTCACATTAAATTTTAATCAAATATTACTAAATTCAGAAAACATTAAGTAAATCATGACTGATGAGGCAATATTGCTGTACTGTCATATTGATGGTTAGAGAAACTCACTACGGAGTTACAGATTAAGGAGGAGAAGTAAATCTTATGAGGAAATAGAAGTATCTCAAGTTTAACTAGTTGGTTCTTTTAAAATTGCCTTCCAGCCAAAGGCTGAATATTAGATCCATCAAAAGTATTCCAGTATCTGTAACTGATATGAAAGCTTCGGGTTTCTATACTGCAAGTTGTCTCATTCTTTAAAAACCATGGATTAACATATATTCTGCACAAGGGCCTTTACCAAAAGAAGATGGCCTGTGTAAGGAAAAGAAACATTATTCCCCACTGCAGTTGGGAAAAATCAGCCCAGTTTATTTAAAACCTTGCTCTGACTTGAGCAGCAGGGTGTCAGGCACATGGTTTGCTCGTTTTTACCTAAATTACACTTGTGTGGCTTTGCAGGAGGTGTGCAGAGAGACAGACAGGGGTTCACGTTCACAGCCTAGTCTGCAAATGTAGGATGGTTTCACTCTGGAGCACCAGAGAATGTGCCTCTACTGCTGCAGAGAGCAGCTTTCTTTTCAGCTTTATGCCACTAGTGAACATGTTCACATGAAACTTTGGTCCTCTTATTTGGCCATAATTCTGTATTGCACTTTTAACTAGCAGACAGGAAATGAAACACGGAGCTTTTCACTGCTGTCTTTGAAGCTGAAAGAGACCTAATTGTATTCATCCACTTACATTTCCCATTCTAGTAAAATTTCAGATGGGATCTGCCTATGTTGTCCTATTGTCTGCCTTGAACATCCATCTCCCCACTCTCTCCCATAACTGAGAGATTCAACTTGCAATTTTGAGCACTACTCTTTATAACAAACAAGTTATTTACCCAGAGTAAAACCCCAACTCAGGAGAGTTAGATGAGCCTTTAGAAGCTAAACAATGAATTCTGAAAACCAGTACTGGAGGGAGTACTGGCTAAAACACTGCAACAACACATTTCAAGTATTAACATTTCAAGTATTAAGAGGTAACTCAAAAAATCTATTCCAAAGAATTTAGAGCTCCTAGAAACAGATAGTGTGAGGTGCTAATTCAAAACTTTCAGTGTAATAATCTGTGACTATTCTTGTGTAGGATTTCAGTCCCATGGTACAGACTAAACAAGTCTCTTCTTTCATTTGTTTGTACCTTATATATAGAAAAAAAAGGGAGACAGTCTTGTCATATTACCATCTTTTTGGTAGACTCTTATGCCAAGATATCAGATGTTACTGGATCCAATTTTGATTATGTGAAGTAGCATACAAGTCTTTCTTAACTGAATAATTAATTGTATTCACAAATGAATGCATTGCATAGTACTTGCCACAAGATGCTTCCAAACTGCTGTTTGCTTCTTCATGTCCTGGTCTCACTTTCAATCCCTTTTCTTGTTTTCAAAGATTACAAGGGGTAAGACTGCCTCGTATTATGTTTACCAGCATTGGAAATCTCAGTGCTACTGCACTGCAAATAAATACTACTCAATTCTGCAGCTATAGTCTGAATATCAAGAGCAATAAATATTTAACGTGCTTAGCTGGATTTTTTTTGACAACTTGCTTTTTGCTACAAGTCATTCCACATAAAGGATTTCAAAGAAAAGCATAGAGATAATAAAGGCAGAAAAGGAAATTTAAAATGCTTAAATGGATACAATGAAATTAAGGACCGACTGGGAAGAAGCACACAGTACTGATGAATTTTGGTAGCTCAGTTGAGCAACTGGTTTATTACTGGTTAGATGCATGGCACCAGGGTTTCAGTTAAACACCTTCTTGCTACAAAAGTGAGTTTGGGATTTTTTAAGTATGACTAGCTCATACAACCTAATGTGAAATGTTATGAGAATAATTAAAGCAATTCACTAAGTTATCTTCCTCCATACCCAGATAAGTTTTGTACAGTTACAAGATTAAAAAGCACAAAATTCCTGAGAGTGTAAGGCCTAATAAAAATGGAAGAATACATCCAAACCCACAGCTCTTACCTCAGGCAAACTCCCACTGGTGTTGGCACCTCATGTGATACAGAAAAGAGTGCAGACACTTCAAACAAAATTGCCTGGAAAGGTTTGATTCACTCTCACTTGATTAATTGAATGAGATATATATAAAGTCAGTCTTGCAGCTCTTGCTTTTCTCAGGAATGGAAACATACCAGAAAAAAGAAAAAAAAAGAGGTAACTCAAGGTTCTCAGTCAATTTTAGATCAGAGCATGAAGTTACTGCTCAGGCCTTCAGAATTCTGTAGGTTCCACGAGAATGTTAACAAGATCCAACATTTAAAGACCCAGCATAGCTTTGTAGTCTACATGGCTGCATCAAATACCAGACCTTTTGTCAGAAAGTCAACTTGAAATGGGCCTATTTCTTTGCATTACAATTTCAGAGGGGAACAAGAAAAGAATCCAGAAAATTTTTGACTGAGCACTCTGCATATGTGATGTTCACTGTATGTTGAAAATGTGCCCACTTCTAAGGGCAAGGAAAGCAGTAATGTTCTGTGCAGAGAAACACAGCTGTGGAGTTAGGATAAGAGAGCCAGTTAGAAAGAGAAACAGAATCAGTGCTAGTGATGCAGGAATAGAACCTTCATATCCTTTAGCAAAGCAAAGATGCTAAACAACCCTACTTTTTTCCAAGTTTTAAATGCCAGAAACCACAGCTGAAAGGGTCTTTTACGTTTGTGGATAGGGCCAGCTGAGAGAAGCATTATTCAGCTGCCTGTGGCAGCATTTAGGAAGGCAGTAACAGAAGCATGGATGCTGTGCAGGCCCTTTCAAAGATGAGCATGAGTGGAGCAGCAGGGCCTGAGCTGAGGAAATGGGGACAGACCTGTGGGTTACAGGTGAGAGGGGATTTGTGGCAAGAGTGGGAAAGTGATGAAAAGGAGGGTGGTGGCTTTACAATAGAGCTGTACGAGAGAAAATGTATTAAGAGATGTTAGGAAGAGGCAATGAAGCATATGTGAAAAACATGGAAATCCTTACATCTTGACTTGTCACCACTTTCAGATGGCCAGTTCTTTTTGACCCCATTTTTTGATGCCAAAAACATATCAGCCCTACTCAAAAAAAAAGAGAAAAAGTCAGTATATCAACTGCTTATCACTATGCTCTCACAAAATACTGAAAAAGCAAGGTTGCTGCTCAGCTTAATACTGAGAGCTTATGAACACAAAGACAAACAGTTTTCCTCGTATCTTGCACCTGGACAAAGTAATGCAAAGGAATACTGCATAACCTTTCACCATTCCCACCAACTCCTTTAACTAAATTAGTTGTTCTGAGCAAAGAAATCACACTATAAATATAATTAGTTACTTGGAACCTGATCTAAAGCCTAATGAAATCAGCATAAGGCTTCCAGAGAGAATGAGCTATAAAGAAAATATTAGTTTGATTGCTGTGGGCAAAACTACTTTCAGATCTAAGCAGAGGATTTAACTATTTTATTCTGCAAGCAATGAGAAAATATCTTCTTGATTCTAAAACTAAAATAAGAGACCTAATTAATTCTAGAGCACCACAGCCACATACATTACTTCTTAGTATGCATGAATCCAATAGTTTCTTTTTTAAACAGGAATATTTAAGAGGCATTTCATTTAAGTGGTTGTGGATCCTCCTTTCAGTAAACACATGTGAAGGCATACATTGTGTTTAAATATAATAAATACAGCTAAAATCATGCATCTGGGTCAATCCTCTGCATGTAATCAGGATTATGAAAATCTAGTTTTTCTTATCTGTCTCAATAAATGCTCTATGTACAGATGACTGGAAATGTATTCAGACATGGTCTTGTTGTGTTCTTGTTTTTTAACTCACCAGTTTTTTTCCTCCCTGCAAATCTGACTGATTTCAGATTCTGTCAGTTGCTCTGGTAGCTAAGAAAAGTGCCAAAGTGTCGTTGCTGATTTCTAAGCTGTGCTCAAGTTCTTTCAGAGACAGAATTCTCATGCCAAGGCATTGCAATTGCAAGTTTTCAGCCCATTTTAATGACTGTCTCTTTTGGTTTTTACTGCTGACCACATGTAATTATAAAGGAAAAGGTCTCTGAGGACCTTGAGAAGGCAAAATCCAAATAGACACAAAAGGGGTAAAGGCGACTGGAAATGTTTTGATTTAGTTTGCACCTTCTCCAAGATTTCACTGTCCTGAACCTCCCATTCCTCTGAATGAGTGGGGCTCCTTCAGCCCCGGCTGTCACAGCCCTCCTTCACCCACTGCCTTGCCCACAGCTCCTCTCAGGCATTCCCCAGAGGCAACCCAAAGAGACACAGCACATCCAGGGGGATGTCCTGAAATCCGGTTATTCTGAAAAATCTGACAAATGGAAGGAGGCCCATCAGTTTCGTGGCTCTGTACATGTGTGGTGGGAAAAAAAAATTGTCAGAGGCATAGGGGAATCCGTTTTGTTTCAAAAGTGCTTCTTCAAAGAAACAGACATCCCTGTCTCTCTTTGAGGAAGGCACTGTGTGGGAGGCTCTGTGGGCCCTCCTACAATGCCATGACTGAGAAGCCTGTCTTTAACTGGAGCTTCGCTGAAAATGCACAGTCCAGATAAAATGCAAAGACACAAAGAGTAAATAAAGAAGTAGTCAATGCGAAGCAAAGTGTGGGCCGAGGAATTCTGCCTCCTAAGGAGGTGACAGTCAAATGAAGCTGGCTCATCATGTGTGTCAAAAGCAGCATCAGACAGGTAAATAGCAATTCTACACTTCCCTCCTACTCTAAAATTCCACCCTTAAAACACAGGGTATTTTAGGAAGCTTCCTGCTGACAGGCACATCCTGCCCAGGATTACATTTTAATAGTTCTTCTTTTAGACAAACTTTTAATTTATACTTATAGTCAACAAGCTATTCCCATGCAGTCCCTCAGGAGGAGCAAAACATGCAAAACACAGAAAGGGTGGTAATGAAAAGAAATAATCAATCTGCATTCATTGATAAATTTGTAGATAATGTAGTAGAGTATTTACTATGGTTCTGCTTTCTCCAGAGGGCAATTTTTATCTTTTGGACCAACTCTGTAGACTGACAGAAAACAGTGTCCATTTTCAGTCCAGTGCAGCAGAGGTTGGCACGCCATCTGGAATGAGTATGTGACATTCAGCACTCCAGGATCTTGGCATTTTGGACAAAAATCCACAAAACACCCAAGACCATTCTCTAAATAGAAAAAAGCTTCTGTATAAATTCAGATTTTTTTAAGTAGCAACAACATCATTATATCACATTCAAGCTAATTTTACAAAGATGAGGTTACAGGTTTTACTTGCTTCTGCAGCCACTTCAGGACATTGCAACACGATGCTTCTTGAAGGACCAGGGGACAATGAAATTTTCATTTTGCTAAAGCCAAAAAGTACTACCTTATCCACACACTGGCTTGACTCAACAACACAGCCCCTAAAACCTTTATTCTGTTGATACAATACCCCTTAATCCTTTAGCTCCTGTTCCACAAGTGGTAAATTGGCCCAGCATCTTACTCCTTTTTCCACTGAAGATAATGTGCCTTGAAATGAACATTGACTGTCTCAAAACCCAGTAAATTAAATTGTCCTCCCTCAGCCAGCAGCAGGAGTAATGGCAAACATTTCTCAGAACTAGTTTGTTTGATTTCCACAAAAGTGTTTGGCCTAATGATCTGTTTTAGCAAATTGGTATGACTTATGGATAACTGATAAGCACACAGCAAAAACCAGCTACGCAATTACCTGTCACAAGTCAAATACTTTATGCAAAATTAAAAATTATACACAAACAGATCAGGAATACAGTTTGAATAAATAAATAAATTAAAATCTCCGGTTCCATCGCAAAAGATGAAAAAAAAAAGTTAGTAAAGAGGCCAGAAATAACAGCTTGACAGTATGTAATTTAACTGCCAGGTTATCGAAAATCTCATCCTACATAGTATTTAACAAGATCATCAACATCTGCCTCTGGATTAATGCAGTATGGAAAAGGATAATCAGCTAGCTAAGTGTAAGAACTGATGTTTAGATGCAAGAAAATCAGTAAATTGTGACACATTTAATTCAGTATAACTTCATTAACAACTGAGCAATCAAGTTTTGTGCTCAAACGTAAAGACCTTTGGCAAACTTTTTCCTTTGTAGCACTACCAGAAGAGAGAGGAAAAGGCCAGGCTGCAGAGAGCTAAGGATTAGAGAAGGGCTTGGCATTGTGAAAAGGTACAGTGACCAAGGGTGATGGTCAAAATGGGTACTATACTCCTACAGATAACAGCTACATATTATTTTTTCACGAGTGTGTGTCCATGAGCTAAAAGGAAGGGAAACACAATGGTTCAGTACAACGAAACAATTCAATTTTATGGTCTCATGTCTGAGTGTAAGTGCTGACAGTGAAGTGCCAACCACCCTTTCTCCCTCACACAGGCCAACCTCTGCCTTTAACAACTGCTACAGGACATCTTCACCTATCTCCTATTCAATCAACGGGCTCTAGATCAAAACCCCTCTGGACTACATGGGATCTGACTTGCTGATACATAATGAAACCAAGTGATAGATAAATTCTTGCAAATGAAAATGGGAACTAGCAAGGTGTCTTTGGGAAGCTCCTTGCCAGAAGAAACTACCTTGTCTAACCACATCTGTTAGAAGGCAAATTCCCCCCAGCACTCCCATGTTGCAGAGCTAGTCCCTACAGCACAGGCACAGTGGGGAGCTGTGGCATATCAGGCCATGTGGCTGCCTCAGAGACCCACAGACGCCACTCATGCCTGAGGATTGCAGCTACAAAGGACACAAAGGGAACTCTGGACTTCCTGTACTTGCTGCTAATTAGATTTTTCACTTATCTTCTGGATGTCTCAGCTTCAACCCTACCTTCTTTTCTCTCTCCCTTTTTTTCCTTGCCTTCTTTCCCCTTTCAGACTATTACATGAACTCATGCCACCCTTTGTCCCACCTGACAAAGTTACACACAATCCCTCTATCACACTTTTCTTCTCTGGCCTTCACAAAACGCAAAGTTGTGTGGACCACAACTCTCATGTTCGGTGTCCTGCTTCACTGGTCTCTCTCAAGACAGTGTATTTGGAAAAATTAATCACAGAATCATTGAGATTGGAAAAGGTCAAGTCCAAGAATTAGCTTCAAACTGCCAGGTCCACCACCAAACCCCAAGTACAACATCTACAAGATTTTTTTGAATACTTCCAGGGACTGCTATTCCACGACTGCCCTGGGCAGCTCATACCAAATGTCTGACAGTGAATAAATCTTTTCCTAATATCAAATCTAAACCTCCCTGGGTGCAATTTGAGGCCATTTCCTCTTAGTCTGTCACTTGTTACGTGGGAGAATTGACACTACTGTTAGCATATACATGGTGATATGGCAATTTTAGTGCCATTGCCATTGTCACCTGTTTCCATGTGCTCCAATTCCTGCAACGAAGAGCCATGAGGAGCCCTTGCACTTTTACTGCTTCATGACTCTGCTGGGGGAAATTTTCCCCACAGGAATCCCACTCTCCCCTCATCACAGCCCTTGGTGTCTGTCCCTTAAGCTTGTACCTAGAACTTTTGAAGAGTTTTTTGAGCTCCCATGGGATAGATGTATTTAGTAGCACAGCCTTTTTTATTACCTCACATTTTGCTCTATTCCCATCAGTGAGCACCCTCTGGAATCAAGAGCTATCACAGTAACTTGAACCCAGAGAAAAACAGAAAGAACACAGTCAAAAGGTGAGCAAGATAGTTCTCTTTTTAAAGCATTTCAATTAAACTCACCCAGTGCTGGTCTTCCGTGCTAGTTTTAAAGCTTCTGTGTGGCAATGACTGGTGCAGAGCTTTAGAGGTCTCAGATTGACAGTATAGCAGCCAGCTTCTGGTGTCCACGTTCAGCTATACACAAATTTTATATGCCAGTTTCTGCCTTATATTGGCTTGCATCTGTTATTTTGAATTATATCCTCCTGACATTTATTAAAGACCTGGGGATGCTGACTTGATACTGCACAGAATATGATGCAACTCAAACATAACCATTTCTTACTCTTTCAGAGCCACATCACTTATTCCTAGGCAAGGTTTTGACCAGACATTCGTATTTTCATGTGTGTTTCTTCTCTCTCCGTGCTGCATTGTAAAAGGCACTTATTTAACTGGTGTTGCACTAAGAGCCTCTATGGGCCATGCTGGGGGCACTTTTCCCCACAGACAACCTGCTCTTCCCCTCAGCAAGCCCCAGCAGGCCTTTGTCACTTAATGTCTTCTGCACAGAAGGGAAAGACATTAAATAATACTGATAATGAAGGCATTAAATAATATTGGACCCACTATCATATCCTGGAGTATGTCATTAGTCACCGGACACCAATGGAACTCTGCCACTGATCATAATGAAAGCAAGCCCTCTGAGCCTGGCAGCTCAGCCAGTTTTCAGCTCATCTCTATGTCTGTTTATCTAGATCATACTTCATCACTTCCTCTACAGTGATGTCACGGGAGATTGTCAAAAGCCATACTAAAGTTGAGATAAATGTGCATACGCGGCCACAAACTTGGATTAGAAATCTCTCTGTGAGACTAATCATCCTTACAGAATATCCATTAGGGCTGAAATACTTTAAATCAAGATCATAAGCAGCAATGCCCAAGGAGTGGCTGAGGTCACTTGGTTTGGTTAGCCTGGGGGAGACTGAGGGGAGCCCTCATTGCAGTCTGCAACATCCTTATGAGAGGAAACAGAGGAGCAAGCATTCATTTCTTCACCCTCGCGACCGCTGACAGGACTGGAGAAAATGGCATGAAGCTGAGTCAGGTTGGATATCAGGAAAAGGTTCTGTACCCAGAGGGTGGCTGGGCACTGGAACAGACTCCCCAGGGCAGTGGGCACAGCCCCAAGCCTGATGGAGCTCAAGGAGCATTTGGACACCGCTCTTGGACACACGGTGTGATTCTCAGGGTGTGCTGCGCAGGGACAGGAATTGAACTCGATAATCCTGATGGGTCCCTTCCAACTCAGCATACCCTATGATTTTAAGATTTCCTTTTCTATTCTTTTTTTTTTTCTTCACTATTTTAGGGCTTAACTTCTCTAAGAAGCAAGGAAGGTGATGCTTTTCTGTATCTCTCTTCACTCCCGCTGACTGGCACACCCTTACGGGAACGGCGAACAAATCCCCCTCAAATCCCTCATTTCCCCGCAGACATCCCCCGGTCCTGCCCTCAGGGCGGGAGGCGCGCGCGGCGCCCGTTGCCCCGGCGACGCGGCCCCGAAGTCTCGCGAGGCGGCGCCCGGCTCTCGCGGGCAGGGCGGAAGCGGCCGCCGTGTTTACAACTCGC
>VYXD01005450.1:75413-155539 GCA_013397195.1 Hylia prasina
GGAAAAAACCCTGTTTATTTAACAAGCAGAGTATTCACAAGGATGAAAAATGAATAATATTAAACAGTAAACCCTCTCACTGTTCTGAAGAGGTGGCAAATGCAGAAAGTCCTTGCTGTGGGGTGTAGCTGGGCTCGCTCAGTCTCTTATCAGTCCCTCCTGCGCAGGAACGCAGCGTCCGGCCCCGGTGGGGCACAGCTGTGAGCTCCTGGTGCTTTTCTGGGTTTCAGTCCACAGCAGGCTGATCAGGTCCAAGGAAAAGAGCCACAGTCCAGGGAACTTCTGTGCCTCAGCTAGCTAGAAAACCAAAACTAGCTAACTAGAAAGCAAAGGAGAGCCCTCTCCCACTGTGCATGCTGCAGAGACACAGTCCATGAGAGGAATGCGTGGGAGCAAGTGCAGCTTCTGAAAACAAACTCCGCGCTTCTTCCCCACCTCTGCTCTCAGAACCAGTCTTAAAGGTGCAGAACTTAATATCCAGCATGTACTGGGGATACAAGCACCATAAAGTCACCCTAGGACACCAGTGCATAATATTCTAAAGAGAAAATTGTAATTGTATATTCAGTAGTAAATGTCTGAAAGTAGTGACTTATTTGGCAATGTCATCAGTCAGTAATGTTTCTTACTGAGACCACTTAGAAGGATTGTAGGAGTGACACAACTGTGACTAAAGCCAGGTTTATGACCTTGTGACCACAATAGGAGCGTGCAGTCACTGTGCCTGTCTAGCTCCAGGCTGACAGTAAGGTCAGGACACTTCTGTGTAATGGATGATACAAGAAAAAGAGTTGCTTTACATGCTTTCATAGACAAAATTATGAATTTGCCTGTGAAAATGTTGCTACTGCCTGAGAGTGTCCCGAAATACAAAAACTTTTCTCAAAACTGCTGTGCAATATAGTCATGGATCATCATATACAGAAAAGTGACCTGTCCATCCAGGTTATGCCAAGCACCATGGAAACTCCTCATGATAAGAGGGTTGAATGGGTATGGTGCCATGGTTAGAACATGCCTATGTTTTTACAAGGACATGAACAGGAAGGAGAAACTACAGTTTTGCAAAGCTCTTCTGTTCACAGCCTCTCTCTGCTGTGGAGTTTCAGATTGACAGCAACATTCAGGGAAGGTGCCAACCTCCAAAATAAGAATGGTCATTTAAGTTTTTAATACTATCCAGTGTTACCTGTTGCACTCTAATTTCCCATAAATTTCTTCTCTTACCTAAATCTAGGTCCTGTGAGTTGGAAAAGCACAGCTTTTTCCAAAGATGCCAATGAGGAAAATAAAGCTACGAAAGAAAAGGAAAACCAACCAAAGCCACCAAATCACCCAACAGCTGAACTACAAAGTGATTTTATAATCATTAGTCTTATTTAACTGCTATCAATGGCTTAAATACAAGATATTGTCCCTCTTCCAATATATCACAGCTTGACAATTTTCACAAAACTGATTTTTCATCAGTTAAGGCTGTTTGTTAGAAATCACCACACTACTTGAATCTTGCTTTGTCTTGTAAAAATTGTCCATTAATTGCAGATTGGAGCATTTAGTCTTAGTTACTGGAAAGCATGGATACTGTCCTGATTTTGCTGGCCAGTTGATCTGACCACAAAAACAACAACAACAACAACCAAACAAAAAACCACACCCCATCTCTTACACTTCAATGCCATATCTTATATTCTCCTGGCTTCAATTATGCTCTTTTTCTGAAACTTCTGAAAGATTGCCCTAAAAAAATATCTTTATGGAACAGAGTCTTCTTCAACCTCACAAATAAATTTTTAGGTTGTGCCTTGGAACTTAAAACCAGCATGAACTAAGTGCAGTCCCTTATATGGATGCAGCAGGCATCTATATAGCAGGTACCTAGCCCAGCTGATTACTTATTTCACACATAATCCAGACCCAAAAACATGTCAACGTTCTTTTTACAAATTAAAACTTACACTGCATGTAAGTTTTAAAACTTAAAGCGTGAAAATAGGTCTTCTATGGACACTGCATGTTTTTACAGAGCATCTTGAGAGCTTCACTGTGCTGCTTGCTGTAGGGGCAATTCCTACTGCCATGTGATTTAGGCTAAGAATTTAGATCTCACATCCAGCCATAATTTTACCCTTCGGTGTAGGAACAAAAGTTACAAGTTAAGAACCACACACTGCTGACCATCAGGAGCTTGGAAATAACACAGTAGAAGTGAGCAAATAGTATTATCCTCAGGAAGAGACTAGCAATTGCTCCTTAAACAGAGTTTGACACCCAGAACTTCATAATTCTGCAGATCCTACTTTAACAGTCCAGTATTGTCCTGTAACTAAGGAGCCATACCACCTCTACCTTGTATTTTTCTTGCAAGGTAGTAGCATTTGTATGGTTTATAATACAATACAGTCCAAAATCTGGTGAATATCTGTCACCTCTAAGTTCCCTGAAGCATAAAGGACCCAGCTTGAAGAGCTGCTGTTTTAGTGAAAACCAGAAAGCACAGAGCAGTAGCTGGAGTGAGAATAGCACAAAATGTGTATTCCAGGAATCTCATCTAAGGAAAGTTTTTAGTATTAATGCTGCCAGCTGTCGGTAGCAATCATTCCAGTGCAAGCCAATCAATGGTTTACTGTAACAAATTATTTCAAAGTGAGGTAATACTACATCCACACAAAGGCCAAATAACAAGCAGAATAAATATGCAATATGGAAGTGTAGGAGGAGAAAGTAGAAAACATCTATGAAATTTTGCTAGAGACCAGAGAATTTAAGCCACACCTGCTGATGTGTTTGAGACTTAATGCCAGTCTGCACTTCTGATATTTTCATTGGAAATCTAGGAATATTATGTTAATCTACAGAAACATCCACAGAACCCCGTTTGTTTTCTTTGATTTCTTTTTTCAATCTTAACCTGACAGCTGCTATACTTGATCTTCCGGTGTAAAATGAAACCAAAAATGGCAGATGCATTCAGTTCTGAACTCAAATTAGAGAGAACAAGGTAACAAAAGGGGAAGCATTGCTATATACACACGCCTTACACAGTCTGTTTTTACCACAGTGGTGGGAGAACTGAAAGGTGTGAATCCACAGAGGCAGCAGCATATCTGAGTAGAGTGACTGGAGGTGCATCAGATACTCAGCTGAACAGCCAGATCAGTAATAGCCACCTTGGAAAAGCTCAACAGTGTTGTGCGCAGGCATGTGACTGCTGTAAAAGCACAACACAAAAGTGTTCCTTGTGGCACAGAAAACAACTTGCAGCAGCTCCCAGTCAAGAACATAATTAGCTAAGTGATGGGTGGTTGACAGGTATTTCCTCACTGTACCTGTGCTGTTTGGGTACCTACCAGCAGTGCCTTTCTGCTGTGTCACACTGGCATTACATGGCTGTCATCAGGCCACAGAGTTCAGCTCTGAGTAAGCATGACCAGCAGTTTGAACACCCAAACGAAGCCATCTCAGAGAAGCCTGGTGAGAGAGAGTGAAGGCACAGCTGAAGCCTTTCTGCCTCACTTGTTTTGAAATTGTTGCTCTTGGAAGCTTGTTTACTGGACAATTTGCTGGAATGGTTCAGATGCTCCTATTGAGAGGCAGCTCATTTGCTGTGACGACTTGAGCTTTGTGGTTTAGGGCTACGTACAGAAGGCCAGACTGGTTTTGTTTATCAGGGCAATGGAATGGTTCTCACTTGGCTTGTAACCTCCAGTTAGCAAGATGTATACCAGCTGTGACACATTATATTTGGGGGCAAGAACATTTCCAAAGCAGCTGAGAACTGTAGGCACACAAAATGCCCTGGGGAGGTGGTGGAGACACCGTCCTTGGACAGGGAAAGACTAGACATGACCCTCAGTGCTGTGGTCTAGTTGTGGACACAGTGATCAGTCACAGGCTGAACTCCATCTCACTGTCTTTTCCAACCTAATTCGTTCTGTGAGTCTGAGAATGTCTCTGCTGAAAAACAAGTTGAAGCATTGAGTGCTTTTACCATACTAAATGGATGAAAAGGAACCGAATGAGGTTGATTTGACTATGCAGTAGGTAAAAGGACACCACACCTTAATGAAGGTGCAGGTGATCAGGGAAAGGGCTGCAAGCTCTGCCTGTATGGGGTTTTGAAGACTCCACCTAACCTGAGCAGTATGAATGCAAGTTGGGTTGATTCCAGATCTTTTAATTGCATTTGCTTGGTGAGGAACTCAGACTAACCATTTCATCTTAAACTTGGAATCGGTTGGGAACACACATGTAGTCAATTAGTCAATTAATGGGGGTAGAACAAACAACTGGTTGTTTGTCTGCCCATGTATTTAAAATCTAATACTATTGCTTACATGCAAGTTGACCTTTAACATCTTTCCAATTCAATACAAAGTGAGTGAGGAGTCTGTATTTTCAACATTAACTGTCTCATGATAGTGTCACATACTTGTTTTGCTCTATAGGAACTCTAACCTATAATTTACATAGTTGAGTCATTGTTCTGTCAACCTTGCTAAATACAGGCTTTCAAAAACAGAAAATGGAGCTAACATGTGACTAGTGGTCTTGGTTGAACAGCACAATGGGTTCTGCCATTTTTTGGTTGATCTTTAGTCATCTTTCTCTACAGAATACAAGTATTTAAAAACAGGGATTTGCTTCTCTTGGTAAAGCTACACCATTGCAATTTCTTTAGTTTTACTCCAAACACATTCTCGTTGTTTAGCATAAGTTATGATACAACTCTTTTATTTTTACTTTTAGTGCAACTGCCAGTAAATACAAGCATTTTCCAGAGTCACCAGGATCAAGGTTGCACTTTTTTAAATAAAAGGATGGCCATAGTTCATTCTTAGACCTTTCAGATCAAGTTTTGCATTTGTATTCTCTCTTCACTGCATTTTTTCACTGCATATGAGCACATACACATTCAAACCTTTCTAAATTCACTATTTCCTGGTAAGAATGGGTTTGAAAGAGGCTTCTGTAGGTGTAGCCTCTGACAGAGTGTGTGTGGGGGGAGAACCATGGTGCACCACCTCATCCCATGCCTTGTGGCCTGCTGCTGTAAACACCCACATGGAAAACACTTAGCACTCTTCTGGATAATAGAGAGGCAATGCAGTGTGTACTTTGACTGTTCAAAATAGAAATCAGACCTATATCCTTAAGGAAACAAATCCTAAAATAGATCCCTCGTCTCTCAAAAAAAATTCCTTCCTCCTTGTTCTCAGCAGTAAGAGAGCACAGGTATTAATCTTTTCTGGCAAGAATAACTGGCATGCACAGTCCATAACATAAAATAGATAATAGCAGCATCAAGCAGTGGTTTCACATAAAACATTTACAAACAGAAACTTCTTTGCAGTTAAGCTTTCAGCAGGCCCCATCATTTTAGCAGCTGGGTTTTTCCTGCCTTTGTCATTTTAAGTAAAGCACTGTAATCTGTGCTCCATAATCACATTAAAATACATCATTTTCTGGTGGGTCCTTTGTAATATACAAAGAGGGGTGTAAGTTTAACATCTTGTGCAAGGTTTTGTCTAGTGAAGAGCTGCTCCCATTAGCGGAACAGAGCAAAACAAAACCCACCTGTGTCAGCTACAGGAGCACTGCTGCAGATGACTGCTCTTAGGAGAAGGTAGTAGGCCCACTCTGTTTGAAAATGAGTAGTACTATATCTGCCTTTTAAAAATACTCTTGAATCAAACAGGTTTTTTCCTGTTATGTTCCTCCCCACAATAGCTAGCCATCAACTAGGATTGTATGGGAACAGTAGCAGTTTTCCCTCCTTATCCCCACATCCAAAGCGAGGATCACACTGTGGTAGTCCTCTAAGTTATAACAGTATGCTATGTCTAGAAAGAAAACATTGTTATTTTTTCCTTTTAGGAAACAGTAATAGATCAGGCAAGTGGGCCTTATGGCTTCGTTTCTCACAGCCTGCAGTCACATCGTTATCCAGTCTATAGTGGGGAATAACAAACAAACCAACCCAAAGTGAAGTGTTAAATTTTGGTTAAAGAAGGGTGTAGGTAAAGAGGAGACTCTCATTGCTGTTCTAGAGGATTGTTTGATTGGGGTTTATTCTGCTGTTCAGAGATTACATAGGCAATGATTTGGGCTAGTCAGGTGGAAAGATCAAATAGGAACACTTCCCTAGAGTAGCAGTACAAACCTACTAAAGCAAGTGTCATCCCTGAACATCTCAGCATTCAGAAAGTGTGTGGAAAAATATCTGTCTTACCTTCTGTAGTGAGTCCAGGATGCTTCAAGTCACACAGTAACACTTACACAAAGCTCTTAAGTACCAAATATATTGGAGCAAGGTGAGGAAACTTTAGCTTGGCCATGCTTCACCCACACCTGCTTCCTTTTACAAGAGTCAAGTTGTTACACCTGTCCATTTGCCTACTGGGAATTCCTGCTCATCAGGATTGGGAGGGACATCTGAAAGTAGTTGTGAACCTGCTTCCCCTTTTTAATTCCATAGCTTGTTAATAAATTATAATTATTCTTATCCCCCCATCCTACATTAATTTCCAGCACTGCAAGTGGAAGAGGAAAGAGAAATCAGATCTATAAACCCAGCACAGTCAAGCAGCAGGTGTTTGTGTAATCACAGCAGCAAGACCAAAGTCAAAGCAATCCTGCTTGCATCTGCTGGGAACCAGCACTGCAGCTCCAGAGCTGTGGTGTAAATACCTTCCCCTAGCATGACATCAGACCAAGGATAAACTCGAGAGTAATCTTCTTCTCTTTATGACAGAGGACCAGTTCGACCATTGCCAGTTTTATAATGGGATCCAGGCCACTCTGAGTTCAAAACAGATATGCTAACAATGGTTGGAAGCTGCATGGCTGAGTGTAACTGAGCACTAAGAATAAACCAGCAGAGCAGACAAGATCTGCTCTGATAATGGCTAGTAAACATCCAAATACTGGTGAGGCTTCATCTCTCGCTGCTAGGAAACAGCACCACTAATTTCTTCAAACTGTTTGTTGGTAAATAAGCTACTGTGAAAGTGGGAGAAATCCCTTGCTCCTTCCACAATCAACAAATTGGATCAAACAAGGGTTAGAAAAAATGAGCAAGTATTTTCTTGTCAAGCTGTCAGGAAAAGATAGGAAAAGAGGAATTCCTTGCCCATGACTGACTGCAAAACAGCTAATTTTCTCACATAGGGCTGTGCTTAAAACTGATTTTTTCCTGGTGTGGCTCCTGTTGTTTCCATTGGGAAGTGTGTTGCATCAGAGGACCCTAGGTTTTGTTTTTGCCCACACCTATGGACTGTTGTTTTCCTAATTTTATTCACAGTTCTGCCCAACTTCTTCAGACTCCCTTCAGCTTCACTGGAAGTTAATTGAGAATGGAAATCATTTAATTGCTCAATCAAATAAGAACTGAGTGGCCTCAGATGTTATGCATGTGCTTAAGTGATTTGAATAAGATCATACTCCAGCAGTTCAAAACATACACGAATAATCTTTGAAAACAAGGGGACTCAAATTCTTATATGCAGAAACCAGTAAATGGAACTTGTCCTCTGACTTGTTGAATTGCTTTCTTAGCTCTTCTGTCTCTGGCTGTTCTGTTTCCTCTTCCCCTGTTTTTTTTTAGACCTGCCCATGCAGTTTGCAGAAGCAGCTGTATCAATACTAATTTACTGAAAAATTGTTTTGCAAAGAACTAGCTCAGGTGTTTTTATGTCCATGACATAGCTAATTTGTAATGGGACAAGCTGCCAGGAATAACCAAGGAGATTGCTCTATCTGTGCTGATACTGTGTGTTTATATCAATGGGAAAGAATTATATTTCTGGCATATGTCATTTGTAGGAGTGCATAGAAACAGGCCATAAAACAGATGATTTTCCAATAGAAAAACACTTCCTGTTCTGAGAGGTGGGTAGAAGAAGTGGGAAATGCTTACAGTGCTCTGAGGATTCGGTGTAGGTGAGGAAGAAGAATATAACAAAGAATACTTCTTGTGAAGAAACAAGGAGTTGTGTTTTAGGTTTTTTAAGAACACACCACATTAGCATATGAAATCAGTTTTAGGAAAGCCAAATGTCTCATGGAGTGAAGTAAGTGCCAGGGATTGCTTAAGAACAGCTGTTGCTCAAACAGGTGTTTTCTGTACAAGTCATTCTCTTCTGTGGTGTCAGAGCTGCTAAGATTTTGGTAGAAAACTGAACTTACTATAATACTGTAGGGTATAACTCCACTTGGCAGACAAAAATGACAAACTGACCTGCCTTTTGGGACTTGTATTTTAAATGGATGTTAATATCAGTACCATGTAAGTGTCAGTACCTGCTGTCTGTTTACTTCAAGCTCAACATGTAGTAAAGCAGTCCTGAAGAGTGTAACTGACAGTCTCACCTGCTAGTGCTTGTAGCCTTTCACTTTACACAGTTTGTCTTGGAGGAAGGGCCATAAAATCCATGTCTTGTAGTAATGACAAAAAAGACTTGCTTTCATGAATGTTGCAGTGCTGGTTATGCAATAGTTTCTCACTGAGCATATGCAAATATTTGCATCAAATGCTTGCTTTCAGCATCAACCTTAGTCTGTGTTGGTGGTTTACATTAGTGGTTTACAAATGCTAGTATAGATTTAAGTGTTGTACAGCAACAACATGACTTTGATACTTCTAACTGTGGCTGTGCTGCTAACATTAATTGGTGTAAACTGCAGACAAAAAAAAAAAATCAAGTTATTCACACAAGAGGCAAAATGTCTTGGGCATGGGACAGCAGAAAATGTCATATCAGCTGTAAGATGCAGCACAATTCAAATATCTTGCATTCTGCCAGGTTAGTTGGTCCAAAATAATTACAACTTCTCATAACTTCTTTTGGCCAGTTCTTTCTACATGACTGTGATAAGTGCCTGTCTAGACAGGAGAAGATGTGCTTTCTGAGGAACAGCTTCAAAAGTGTTTTGTTGTGTACACACCAGTTTGCTGCATTAACAAACTTCAGTTCTTACCAGTACAGACTCCTGCAAGGTAAAGAGGTCCAATTACAAAGCTTGGAAGGGAGTGAAGACCTGAGCCAAAAAGCCTGAGAATTAGAATCAGTACAAATTTTTCAGATGTACTGGTTACTTTTAAGACATATATAACTATTTGTCCATTGAACCTCATTGATGTAATGTTCTTTTTTTTAATCTTAAGGCTCACCAGCAAAGCAGAAAAGCAGACCGCTTGTTGGCGGCAGGGAAATATGAAGAAGCAATTTCTTGTCACAAAAAGGCTGCTGGTGAGTAGGTTATTTCTCACATTACAGCTCTTAAAATCAGTTTTTAGATTTGCATGCACCAAGCCTCTCCTGAGTTCAAGAAGTGTTTCCACAGTGCTCTCAGGCACATGGGATTCCTGGGGTGTCCTGCACAGGACCAGGAATTAGCCTCCATGGTCCTCCTGGGTCACTTCCAACTCAGCAGGTTCTGTGATTCTGTGCAAGTAGAATGTCTTGCAAAATTTTTATTTTTAAAATAAAATTTTTTTGCGTTTGTTTTTTTTGTCTTTTAGTCCAGATCAAGAACCCTTTTGAAAACTTTTTTCCTCATATGAGCAGCTAAAGTCAGACATTTCTAAAGTTGTTTAGATTGGGGGAGGTTATCAGTGTGAAGGCAGTTCTTGACTGAAGATGAAGCCAACACCTTGTGGTATGCACAGACTGAAGCTGTGTACCTGCTCTAAGCCACTTTCACTTTATACTTTGCATTTTCTTTACTGCTTTCAGAGGCGAGGTCACAGTGCTTTCTCTGTTGGTAAAGGACAAATGTTTGCTTACAAAACTTCCCTTTCCTAATGTCTGCATCAAGGGACCTAACTAAGAACAGGTGATGAGTTCCCCAGAACTGGAGCACAGCAGCAGAGTGCATCACAGACCTTGACACTGCAGGAACAGCCTCTCTGTGCATTTACCTGTCCATTTAAATAGTCCTGCTTCATTTTTTGTCTTGGAGTCCCTCAGCTCTCTGACAGTGTGCAGCTACTTGGCAGAAGAAGAAAGGAGGTCTTAGCTGGTGCAACAAGTAGGACATTTTCACTGACAGGGCTTGTGTGGACACAAAGTAAGTGGCTGCTCTGAACATGGTAACCTAGATACCAGGCATTCTCCCTCCATTCATAAATACTAGAGAACCCCATAAAGTGAGAAACTAATAGTTTCTTTGGTATTTATGACCTCTCAGAGTGATGAGGGATTGCACTTACATTCTAAAATGCATACTTCTTGTTTTCTTTCGCCTCATATACCAAGACAAAACCCAAAAATACACTGAATGTTTCTTGCTTTTCTTTGTCTGTTGGTTCTGTGCCATTGTATTGCATAATTCCAAGTTTGGTTGAGAATTTCTCATACGTTGTCATTTTCAGCACTAGTAAGATATGCTTGAAGTCTTTCTGGAAACTGCTGCTGTTCTAAAACAAACTGGAGTGACCCAAACCAACAGGATACCATGGGAAGGGTGTAGTGTGTGTCACAAGGTCTCAGAGTAGTTTTTCCAGACTTCTGAAAATCAGCTGGTGTTTCCAGCCACTGTAACTTGGTAAATACTTTGCCTCTAGACCGTTGCCTTTATGTGGGGGTTGAGCACACAGGTCTGAAGGCTTTTCTGGAAGTGTTGAGGTTTTTCAGCCATGCTGTAAGCACTGATGGATGTTCTGTCCTGCAGGGTACCTCACAGATGCCATGAAGCTGACCCAGTCGGAGCAGGTGAGACCAGAACCAGCCACAGCCCCGTGGTGTGCCCATGTGTCCCATTGTGTCTGAGCTCACCCCTCCTGGGCACTGGCCTCTGCAGAATTTTCTGAACCTTTGGCAACTCCACCAGGAGTTTCACAAGTGTGGTAGCACTAATCTTCCCAGAGAGTTTTTCCAAGTTAATGTGGAGCATAACAAGAGAAATATTAACCCATCCAAGGGGTCTCCAACTTTCTAGTCTGCCAGACATCTTCAAGTAGGTGACAAAACTAGTGTCATGCTTAACTTTATCTGTGAGGCACCTAGTATTTTGCTGAGACAAAAAGCCAAGCATCTCATCTATAGTGTGTCATTTTGGTTTAATGCATCCTGACTGGAGCATCTCTAGAACAACAGCCCTGACACTTTTTCTTATTCACTGCACAAGTTTATCTGTGAATGTGGTAGCATAGTCTGCTCACCACTTTTGTACAGCAGGCTTTGAATTTAGCCAGTATTATGAAATCAAATAACCCTTGGAGATCAGACATCTGTCTTTGCTCCAGTGGGTCATTCTTGTAGAAAAATGGTCTTTCTCCCAGGTGAGTGAATAACTGCTGTGCCACCTCCTTCATTAAATATGGCTGAATCATTTGGGACCATTCCTGGCCTTGGAGCAATTTGCTGCTTCATTTTGGGTGTTATTGATATGTCTACACAGATACCATCATAGAAGCATAGCAAAAGTTTGCATTGTTTAGCCAGAGTGTGGCCATGCATGCCAGGTGAATCTCTTCCTTCTTGGTGTTGGTCATAGGTCACTTAAACTCTGGGTGCCTCTGCCCAGAGGAATTGTAGCCTGGTCAGTGACTTAAAAACAAAAAGACCCGTAGTTGTGCTAAATTTGACATATCTGAATCTGTTGCACAAGCAGAGAGCACTTCCTGTTGGATTTAATGTCTGAATAACAAAGGCTCCCCCCTCGGGCATGCAGTGATGCTGTTGATGTCAATATTTACGCACATGTAATTCAATGTGTGTGAATATTTGGGTGCCATTAGGGATCACCAACTAAATTGTTTAATCTCGTTCTTACTCAGGCTCAGCTATCACTGGAATTACAAAGGGATAGTCATATGAAACAGTTACTGCTCATCCAGGAGAGGTGGAAAAGGGCAAAGAGGGAGGAAAAGCTGAAAGCCCAGCAGAGTGCTGACAAGGAAGCAGCCGCACATCTTCAGACTTCTTACAAGCCATCTGCTGAAGACTCTGATGATCAAAACGTACTGGTTCCTGTTGCTCAGAAATACAGCTCTTCCACAGAGAAACACTCACAGGATATTCGGGGTGTCTTTGACAGGGACCCAGATACACTTTTATTTCTGCTTCAGAAAAAAAAGGAGCCAGTGGAAGCATGTATTGGGAGTAAAGCGCCAAAAGATGACAAAACAATAATAGAAGAGCAGGCAACCAAAATTGCAGAGTTGAAGCAGCTCATAGAATCTCTTGTAGCTGAAAATGAGAGGTTAAGGAGAGAGAATAAGCAGTTAAAAGCAGAAAGAGCTAGACTCCAAAAATCTCCAGTAGACAAGGAGTTGGATGTAGACACTGACTTTGTCGAGAAGTCAGAGTTGTGGGGTCTGCAGCAGCACTCGGAATCTGCTTCTTCAGCTGCAACTTGGCAGAAGTTTGCAACAACTGCTGGGAAGGCAAAGGACATTCCAATACCCAACCTTCCCCCCCTGGACATCCCGTCCCCTGAACTCCCGCTGCTGGAACTCTCCGACGATATACTGAAAGGACTGATGAATAGTTAAAAACCAGGAAAAGTGCTCAGTGTAGTTACCCAAACTTGAGAAAAGGGAAAGCCGCCAGGACAATGGTGATCTGAGGGCAGAACCATTTACCACAATGCTACTGTTGGAGAAAAGGCATTAAGCAACTTTGTTACTGTGAAATCCACATCATATCTGATTTACTTCATGGAAGTTAAAGGTACCATAGTTGGTATAAGACGGTGAGCTCTTTATAGTCTTTTGCCCAATGTTTCAAAAACCAAACGACTGCCTGGAGAATGTTTCAAGTAACACAATCCTTCAGGGTTTTTAAGTATGCTATATGTAATAGTTATCTATAATGCCATAAATGATGGTGCAGAACCTAACTGTTATGGTTGCCAGTCGGCCGCCATTTCATATTGAAAAATGCTTTCTAGCATGAATTTAAACTGTGCATTTCATTATGCATAACTTTGTTAATTCAGATACAGTGCAATTTATACACCTCCTAGATGGATTTATGTGCCACATTCTGTATTCCTGACCACGTTAACTTCAAGTCAGGAGAGATTTTAATTTTCATTCTATGAAGGAACCAACTTACTCGTTCTGTTGATGAGGGTTTTTTTGGGGGGTTATCTGTTTACATAACTAATCAGGGTGCATTGAATCTAGCTATTGGTTTCTGTATAAAGTGACATGGTTTAAAATGAAAAATCTATGCTTAAGGTAAAATACCCTTTTTGTTTTCAGTGATGCATGAATGGAAGTAATTCTAGCTGGCAGTATTTGATTGGAAAAGAAATTGTTTACAGCTTAACCTGATTCAAAAAGGATAGGAAAATAAAAACCAAGGTGTTTTGACACTGTCTGTTACATCTGTACAAATGTTGCCGAGTATAAAGAACAAATTAGTACTTGTACTAAGTGTCAGGATACACCTACAGCTGAACTTCCATATTCATCATCCAGCAAATGCAAGCAAGCTGGGATGAATTCAGAGGGCCTTGCCCACATGTGGAGTGACCTGGCTGACAGCTGGGTTCCAGCACTGCAGAGCATCAGCGGAGCAGCTCCGTGGATGTGCTGGGGCAGGAGCTGCAGGAACAGTGCTCAGGGTGCTGGGTCTGAGCAGGGCTCTGCAGCCTCCTCACACCCATCCCTTCCAGCATGGCTCAGGCCCTGCCCTGGAGCCCAGCTGGGGCTTTCCCAAGGGCTGTTCCAGTGTGTAGTGGAGGCATTAATTACCTTCTGCTGTTACTGATGAGTGAAGTGTTCAGTATTGCAAGCTGTGCCATTTTAAGTTATTCTTGTGCTGTTAAAAGGTAAGCTGGCTTTCTAAGAGTGCATTTTTCTTCCAGAATAGACTTGGAAGGGCAGCAAGAACACCTCACTGCTGTGCAAATTCTCCCCTTACCTCTGTTTACCTGGAGCCTTCTGTGCTTGAAGGAGCGTAGGGACTGGAGGTTAGCAAAAGTCTGTAGAAACAGAGGTAAGAGAAGTTTATTAGAGGAGGTGCCTTGTGCTGAATTGTAGCTGGAATCTAATCTTGCTGGGGAAATAAAAAACTTCTTTCTCAGCTGGAGCAGTTTAGCAAGTAGCTGCATCCAGCTGTGATGAGGTGACCTGTGCTAGGTCAGGCCCAGCTCAGTGCTCCCACCAAAGGGCAAGTCCCAGTCCCTGCTGGCCCCTGCCTGGCTGACTGCTCCAGGTAACAAGGCAGAGGAGCGTGGTGTTTCTAGTCATGTAAGTAAAGCAAAGAAAATACCACGTGCTCACAAGATGGAAATAAAATTATTTATTTAAGCACCTACCTCATGCCATTGCTGGAGTGGTAGCTCAGGGTTGTTAACTACAAGACAGATGTGTTGGTGGTGTCTGCAAATGGCAGCTGCAGGAGAAGGAAGTGATTTTTAGGTCTGCTGAAGTCAGGATTCTTCAGAGGTGGGAACATGGGAATTGCAAGCTCTGCCTTATTAATTTTAAGACTGAACTGTCCCTTCATGTGTAGCTGCATAAACAAAACACCAGATCTGAAAGAAGCTGCTTCTCCTTGGGAAGGATGGCCAAGTAGGGGCAAAACTCCATACTGCCACTTTTGAAAGTGGTGTTAAAACTTCTCTCTCCTGCAGTGCAAATGTTTGTTTGTTCTTGCAGTCTGCCTACTCAACACATGACTGCTGCTGAATCCCAACTCCAGGCAGTAAGGCTGAGCACGGGCATGTTCCACTCTCGTGAGCAATGCTGAATTTTTTTAAGTACGGAATTCTTCGCTCTGAATCCAGAGCTAAGCAATTACTCGGTGCGCTGGAAGAAAGGTAGGTTGTACCGAGAATACTCACCACTAGAGGACAGGTTTTACAGATTCATAGCAATATACAGAAGGAAATTCCTCTCCCACGGCTGTCAGCAATTAATTTGTGTCGTATCAATTTAAAACTGTTTTAAGTTATTGAACTTCTGAGCGGGGTGTGGCGGGGCGGGGTTCAGCCGCTGCCCGGTGTCGGGCCGGTTGTGCTCCGCTCGCCGCAGCCTTTGGCTGCCACCTGCTGGGAGCCCGGCAGGGCTGGGGCCGGCCCAGCCGCGGGGCCCGCTGCCCTCGCTGCCCTCTGTGCCCTCTGTGCCCCCGCTGTTTGCACCCATGGGCTCAGTGCCCGCGCCTGGAGAGAGTGAGGAGAGGTGGAAGGTGATCAATGCTCAGAGAGCTGCAGCGGCAACAAGCAAGCGGTAAGTCAGTGGCTGTCACATGGCCTGTCACCAAAGCCTGGCACAGCACACAGAAACATTCCCGGGGTGGTGAGTCTGGGCTGCTTTGTTTTATAATGGATACAACTGGAGAATCCTGTGGTCTGTTATTTCAAAGTGTCTCACCAAGAACCAATTTTAAATACACATCCAGACAGTGACTTCTATTCATAGACTTTGCTTTAACCACAGAAACCACCCTTGTCTTGGCACACAGAAATACTGGCCCTGTTGAATATTGCCAACATATGCTATGCCGAAAGAAACTGTAATTACCCAATCTGGCTGTATCACCACAGAAAAAGGAACCAAAGAAAGGCAACTGGGAAGCAGTGTGGAAGCTCTGGAGAATAAAATGTGCAGACTTCCCTACTACCAGTTGCTACTTAAAATGATAGCTAAAAACCAAAATGCAGAAGTATTTTGCTTTTATTAAAAGGGGAACAAGGGATTTTGTGACTGCTCTCTCTGAGAGCATTACAGTGTTCAGGAACTCTGGTAGTGAGCTCCATACCATCCTTGCAGCAGCAGCTCTTCAGCCATCTGCAGTTCCTGGTGACCTGCTTACAGTGACAGGAGCTACACTTCATCTACACTCCCTTTCCCACAAAAGGCTGGATCTTTTGGGACCCCTTCCAACCTGACCCTGTACATGGAGAAAAGCAAATACAGCCACAACAGCTAATAACATCATGACTCTTAAGGTGTGATCTTTCAAAGGACCAGGACAGGAAAAAGAAAGAGGAGTTTCATGGAAAGCAATGCAGACAAAGACAGAGCTGGGCTAAAAGGAGAGTAGAAAACAAACTGTTCCAAAGCAATCAGGGCAGTGGTGTGGCTGCCACAAGCCAGGTACAGGCTGGACATTATTTGGCACATCCTCCTAACTGAGTGTGAGAACTGTAAAGTTCAACTGTATAAAAAGTTCACCATTCCCTAAAGGATCAAGAGCTATGGCCACCTTCTCCACCTCCTTTCTCTCTCATGTTTGTTTTACCAGAAGTAACTTAAGCTTACTCAGGGTTTTTGTCTTGTAATCATCTGAAGTGTTCCCTCAGGCCCATTTGCTGCAGGACTTAAAGTATTAATGAGATCAAATAATATGAAATCCTTAGAGCTGTGAAAATACAGGATTTCCTGCCTCAGAGCTACTAAACCCTACTCTCTATTTTCACTAAGGTAGCACAGACCCAGGGACTGGAAAATGAAAGGGGCACCTGGGACAAGAATATATTGCCTTGGTATGGTTGGAAGGTACCAGACATGTTCACTTTGAAACGTAACAGCAAAAATCCCTCCGTCTACCATTTACTTTTGGAAAGGCCCATGTTTCAAATGCAACAATCTGCACAGAACACATCAGGTAAATCACATCTTCAGTTAGCTATGAGGCAAGATTTTCCTACCAGCTATTTATAGATGGTGACTTCCTTTTCAAAACCGAAGAGAACAAATGCAAAGAAGTACAGAGGTTGGTTTGTGTGTGCTGCTGACGCCACAGGCCATTTGCTGCTTGGGCAGTTTCCTGGGCCACCCTGCTGGGATGGGAAGAAAGGAACGTGGTGGTGGCCACTGCACCTGAGGATGGCCCCCAGCACTGTGTGCTCTGCTGCCAGCTGGGGCACAGGGACCATGGCAACACCACGGCAGCAAGGAGACACAGCACCATGGCCAGCAAAGCACAGGGCAGTGCTGACCTTGTCTGAGGCAAAGCTGGGGCTGAGGAGGGGAAAGCACAGCAAAGCCCCACTCCAGGAATCTCAGCAGGGCGAGGCAGCTCGTCCAGCACGGATGTGAAGGAGAGCACAAACATCCTGCTCTGGAAAGCAGCAGAACAGGCAGTGGTAGCTGTGGAAGGAGGAAGGAAGGGAAATTCCCAGTTACAGGCACAGGGCAGGGAAGGCTCTCAGCTGTGAGAGCAGGAGAGGGCTTGACAGGATGTCACGGGAGAGGGTACAAACAAAATTACCACCTACCAAAAAGGTCAGAGAGCATGAGAACGTTGTGCTGATCAGATGGGGGTTGGCCTACACACAGATCCGAGCAACTTGCACGAAGCTGGGGGAGTAGAATAAATAGATTTGCAAATCAGACTCTTCTAAACCCCTTTGTCTGACCTCCATAAGAGACCACCATTTCCCTGCCAGCAATTCCAGCAATTTCTGTTTCTGCTAAACCATAAACATGGCACAGCCATCTGTGCTGAAATACTTGAGGTCATCAGAGCCGTGCTTCCTCCTTTGCTAAAAACTTATCCTTCATTAGGTACCTCTGCAGTTACAACAGGAAACAAAACTGCTGTGGCCATTTACTGCACAGCAGTGCTGAGGATGGAGATGATGATGATAAGGAGCTGGAAAGGAGGGAAGGAGGGGTTGTGAGGAGCAGGGCTCACAGTTTTGATGACTCTTGAATTGTGATCTTTCGAAGAACAGGAAAAGGGGAGTTTCATGGAGAGCAAAGGAGACAAAGACACAGCTTGTGCTCAAGCTTGTGGCAAAAGATGACACACAGTATTTCATATCCATGTTCTACCAGCTGACAGCATTCCTGCACTCAAAACAGCTTCAGCTGATCTCAGTGAATTCTTTTGGCTGTATTAAAACAGTTAAGAGTGTAGAATAGAAAACCCCCCAGGAGTTTTTAGCAAAGTAAGATGGGAAAAACACACCCAGTAACACCTCAAGAAACATGGAAACGGTCAAGAGGGAAAAACTAACCTGAAAACAACACACCTTCCCACAAATCCCTGTGTGGTGTCAGACATGAGCTATGGACACCTTGGGTCATGCTCACAGCCACAAGCACGACGCCAGCCCCACTTCCTGCCCTCATTTCCTGGAGGGGAGCAGGGAGCTTGGCTTCCTTGTGACAGAGCCAGAAACCTTAACATTCTGAGTAAGCACAATGTCCTATGCCAAGTACTTAATTATTTTTGGTGTCTTTTAGTAGTATTTGGAGTAGCTGTGAACTTTTAACAACTTCTGGCACTGCTCAGTCACTCTTCCAGTTCCCCCCAGGGAGGGAAGAACATCTTCAGTCTGACAGGCAGGTGCCAGGGATCCCTGCCCAGGTCTCTTAAGCACTCCAGGGTATGCAGGGGTGCTGTCAGTGGGGCCCAAACTGCCACTGGCTCTGCCTAACCTTTGATAATCAATCTAAGTATTTGAATAGTTTTAATAAATTAAAGCACATTTCTTGTGAAGCTTTTCAAACTCACTCCAAAACCTACAATTCTGCTCAACTGCTAACATTTATCGTTAAATAAAACCCCAAAAATACACTTTTAAAACCATCCACTGTTTTGTAGTATTACTTGAACTATTAAAGACAAGTTGTTAGGAAATTCGCGTTGTACAGAAACGCCTTTCCCCTTCCCGCAGCGCAATCTGATTCCTGAAGGGAAGGGGGAGAGCGGCACGGGCTCCTCCAGCGCCGCGCCCGCAGTCCCGGCTGCGGCCCGCAGAGGGCAGCACTGGCACCAGCGGAACAAACAAACCCACACGGCCACGTCTGACAAAGTCATTTTAATGGAAAATGTAAAACCCCTTTCAACTTCAATGTACAAAGCATGTGTAACACTTGCACTTTTAACAAATTAAAGCAAGCCAATGTTTTAAAAAAATACATCATTGAATGTATATATGTATATATTTACATAGCATATTAAGTTTAATATTTAAGCTTTAAAAGTTCACATAAATTTTACCAAAATGAGACAATTTTTAAATAAATTACACCTTTTGAAAACGTTTAATTGTACACTGAATAGCTTCAATAAAATACTGAAGTGTCTGTATTTAATATCTACTTTATATACTTTATATTTTACAAAGTTTACAATTATTTGGCAGTAATTTTCAGATTATGACATGACTGCTGTGCGGACTCAGCAAGATCCCAAATGCAGGCAATAGCTGGTGTTTGTGTCCTACTCTCACAGTAACTGTCTCAATGTAGTGAAAAAGATCTGAATTATTTTAGCAAACTGTACAAGTCACATTTACATTTGATCAACAATATAGCATAGAATTTTTGTCGTTTTTTCCAAAAATAAATACATCATCTTAAATCTTTGACATTTCACAAACTTCATGTACATTATAATACAGACAGCAGAACGCTGCTCAACTGTTTGCAAGTGGAACATGGAATCACAGTGGCTGTGATACAAAGCTCTACCGTTGCAGTGTCATTAGCAAGTAAATATGATGACTGTGTCTTCTTGGCACTGATGGTTTGTGAAGATTAAATTAGTGTGTGTAGCGTTCATAGATCTGGTGAAATAACCTCTGGGTGATGCTACCTCCAAAAGCAGAGTGTGCTCAATTCTCATCCATATCTTCCATTTCACCTTCGTGAATCTTCAAAGCTCTCACCATTTCTTTAACTGCATGATACAAGATGTTTTTAACCTGCAAGAACATGGGACAGATTTTAGTAAGGCCTACGACCTGAGGAACTCTGCAAAGTTTAGGACTGAGCCCTAAGCTTCGGGGATGGAAAAAAGAAAGGCTTCATCGAGCCCGTGCAAAACGAACAGCTTTTTACACATTTTAAAATGTAACGTGGAATAAAACCAGCAGCTCAAGGGAGAGTCATTTACAGCCCTGGCATTCATGCTGCTGCTCATTGTTATTCTGTGTGAACAGCAGCAAGGAAGTAGCTCCACGCACTGCTCGGCATTTCAATGAGCCCGAGCACACCCTGCCTTCCCAGCCGCTTCCACAGCAGCATTCATTTCCTACCTGCAGTTTATCATCATAATTGATTTCTTCCTTTGACAGCCTCAGCTCCTGCGTTAAGTGAAATGACTGTACAAGATGTTCTGGAGACACAAAGTCTTCTGTTACTTGAACGCAGCTGTGGAAATTTTGCACCTATCAAAAATAACAAGAAGAGACTGATAATTAGTATTTGGGGTTATTTTTTTCCTGAGGGAAGAGTGGGTCTTGAGATCCCTTAACCACAGCCTTATCAGACTAACGGGCACCTTTGCAGGTAGAGAGCAATTATGTGTGTTTGACTTATCTAAGTTGGCTTCTGGCAACAGGCACACTTTGAACACTGCACAGCTGCCTGTGTGCCGGCGCTTCCCTCAGTCTGCTCTGCCATTAATTCCACTCTGATGTGCTGTTCTTCCCTTGAGCAGCTGCACGGGTGCTGCTGCTGCTGCCACAACCTCCCCAGCACTGCAGGCACTGCTCTGCTCACCCACCTGGGAGCAGCCCTGCCCTGCAGGACCTGGTTCCTCTGGCCACGCACATACACGCTGGAAGCTGGCACGTTCATGGAAAAGGAACTGCCAGTGGAAATACTTGAAAGAAACAATCATGAACAGAGAAAGGGGGAAAAGAGCACTTTCTCCTTTCTCTGAACATTTCTTCTTACTGGCATGAGGTAACTACTGAGGAACAGACACTATCTCTTGCCACCCAGGTCACACCTGGAGGACAGGAGAGAAAAGAAAATTGTTTCCTCATTGTTATCCAACCACCAACTCTAGTTCATTCCCTTCAGAAACATTTGTGTTTTCGCCCCTAAACCCTTACAAATGACACTGAAATTTGTAGTTCAGCATGTCAGAACCCTCTTTTCCCCACACTCCGAGAGCTCCTCACGGAAGCTGTGTTACACCAATTTGAATTCCCAAAACCTGGGGATTGGAAGGCAGAGCCTCAGCCATCCCAGCAAAGACCCCACCCCACCCTGCTTGAGACTGACAGAGATCTGCGTATTTTAAAGTGAAACCTAGAAATCTAGACTAGTTTCTAAATGCATCCTCTAAAACTTTCATTATGGTACCTGACATTCAAATAAACCACTGGGGTCTACACAGTTGAAGACACAGGACTTCATTTAAAAATTACTTTCTTCTTCAAAACCCCTGTCCAAGTCTGATTTGACACAGCAGCTCCCCCCCTACAGCTGAAATCCCAGCAGGTAATGCTGGGATGCTCAGCAGTCATGCTGCACACAGGGTTTTTGATGGCTCATCATCATCAAGGACAGAGCAGCGCTGGTCCCTCCTGACAACTAATCGAAACAGAAGGAACTGTGGACACAAGGAGGGTTTGTTGATGCCCCACACTTTGCAAACAGCAAAAATCCAGAGGTGAGACAGCAGCTGCAGAAGTGCCACCAAGGAGGCTCCCACCAGCTCTCAGGAATTTTCTAGGGCTTGGGGTGAGGCACCTCTGCACCGTGCAGCCAGCAGCTCCAGCCCCCTCCCCTCCCTGAGGGGCTTCTCACACCTCCTTCAAGTCTCTACCTGCCCTTGGTTTCCTTGCCAGCCCATGCAAATCCCACACCACTCATTCACTTTCTCCTCACTGAGACAAGGTTTTACTGACTCCCTATCCCTCCATGGCAGAATAGGAAACATTTGTTTCCCTCAGACCTTTAAGTCTGCTGTGCCTTAAGCCTTCTTTTCCCTCCCTTCCCGGGCCTGTCTTATCCGTGTGAAAGTTTGCAGGGACAGATTTTACCCAGCTGGTCTGGTACTTAGCATGGGAATGCCCTGCTGACAGCCCCCAGGCAGTTCTATTTATACTCTTTATAACACAAGCTGATGCAGTGACACACACACAGAAACGTTTAGCAGCGATTCCCCTGAGCTTTGTGGGGCGAGGAGCGCAGCACTCCCACGCCTGTGCCACTTCCAGCTGAACTGAGAACAGCTTCACACCCAGCCCAGGCACAGCAGACGCTCTGGGCAGGGCCCGGGAGGCCGCAGGGCTGGAAAAGCCCCACAGGGGCCGGGCCAGGGAGAGCTGAGGGGGCAGGGAAGAAAAGGCCACCCACCCATCCTGATGGCCGCAGGATCAGCCACTTCCTGCAAGGCTCAGCTCCCGGAGTGTGCCACGCCCAGACCTTTATCCTACAGTCCTTATCAAACACTGCCAGGACGTCGTGTTATCTCCAGGTATGTTATTTTACAATATATAATCCTGCTGTTAAATCAAGATAATGCCTCTATAAAAACAACATTGTAATAACTTGTTCCATTATGAACAAGTTCTGCAGGACGCCTCAATACCACATTTCAATCACTGACTCCGGTATTTCTAGCTTTTCATTTTTACTTAGAATGTTTTACCAATTTGAAGCTACCAAGTTAAAACCATGGAGGCCATCCCTAGAGATGTCTGTGATACAGCATAACCGCAGTGGAGCAGCAGAAAGAGTGAATCTTTCCAAAGAATGGTACCAACACCCTTTTTTAGGTGGGGAAATTCCAAGGAGAGCTCAGGAGCTCCCTGTCACAAGTGCCACGGAGGGAACAAGGCCCAGCCATTAGCAAGGCAGGGACACTGCTGAGCTCCCAACCTGTGCAGCCAAGAAGAAAGGAGACGCCCCTCAGAGCATTCAGGGAAGCATCCGCAGAGGTGACCGGCCCAAGGCTGTATCTATTTCTGGATTCTCCTCCCAAGAGAGCAATTCCCTCTCCAAGAGGAACTGACAAGGCTGCCCTGCCCGTCACAGCTCACAGGAGAGTCTGTCCCTCCCATCCCACCCGGGAACAGTCTGACTTTGCCTGCTGCAGTCATCACAAGAAGGATGTGACCGCTGTCTGCAACTACACAGGGAGGGGGAGAAAGCTGGGAAGCAAGAGGAATGCTGTATGCTGCCCTGAAATGTTAAGAATAAATTACTTTAAAAGCCAGACATGAATCCACAGAACCGGGGGGAGGGTTGGAAAAACAATATACAGAAGAAATACACACAACCTCCTTCATGTTTGGCAGTAAATTCTAGACCAGCACGTCAGAAGCAGCAGTGTGCCAACAATCCTAACTGGCTCCATAATGGAAGTATCAGAACTACACTTACACAGTGACCACAGGCAGCCAGGCTCCCTTAGCTCCAGCCCTCAGTCTGATTTCTTCTGCTCCACAACATTACTCATGAGCAAATAAAAATGTTAATTTACCACCTAATTTCACATCAACTCTCACCTAGTTTTAATAATTGAAAGGTTCATAATGTGCATGTAAATCTGAAACACTTAATGTGTAAACTTAACATGGTATGTATTCTTGTGCAGACTTATTTTTCAGTTTTTAAATAAATGTGCTTTGTATCTCTGCAGTGTTGGTGCTGCTCCCTAAGGTCAGTATTTACGCATCTCTACAGAGAGAGCGCTGTGCACGTACATGAAAGAACACGATGCTTTTATTTCCTCCTACGTGGCAGATTCACAGGAACTTCTTACTGAAGATGAAAAGGTTCTCAGCTTCACCCACTAAGGTTTAAAAACACCATGTTATTAACTCCTTGGTGCCAGGAGCTAGAACATTACCACTTCAAACACCATCTGCAGTTTAAAGTCAAGGAGATACAGATAAGAGTGGTCTTATTTTTGGTCCTTAAACATATGAAGTGCAGGGAAGCCTGGAACAGTCCCACTACCTCGTGTTTTATATTCTGCATGCCTTTATATAATGGCACATGTTATACAGAACAGATTTCCCAGTACATTTGTTACTTCCCCTGGGCTCCCTTTCCACTCTTCTATCTGGGCTCTATCTCTCTTGTTTGGTGAGATCAGAGTAAGGCTGCTAGAGGATGCAATACATGACTCTGGGAGTGCCAATTTCTTTAGCCTAACAGGAGCCAAGAACAGCAGCAATGTCAGATGTTCCTCCACATTTGTGAAACAACATGAAGCCCTGAGTCATTGTACAGGGGAAGGCAACCTACACCCCCCCAAGGTTTGAGTCACCCAAGTCTGTTTGGGGCTGTCTGGGTTCTTTCTTCCTGTGCCAGAAAACAAACCCACACAGACCATCCAGAGCTGTGCACCACCGTGTCAAACCCACCCAGAAACTCAGTGGCACGAGGAGGAGCCTGGTCCTGGTTGCTTCCAATGCCTCACCAACAGACAGAGCTAGAGCAGGGACATGACCCCTGTCATCACTACACCCCAGTCAGTTTTCCATAGAGAAAACCCCACTGCCCTGGCCGCAGGGACATGGTGAGCCTTTGCTTCCTCTCTGCCACAGCTGGAAGCTGATCTGCAGATTGGAAACCAAACAGCACCTTCTTCAGAAAGGCTTGGCCTCACTTGAACCCTCCTCAGGGAGATCAATGACAGAATTAAAACATCACAACAGGTTACAACCAACTGCAGGGTGGGGATGCTCCTCATTCCTTGACAGTCAGGGACCTCATTAGTGGTGCTTGACACCTGGCAGGACAGCAAACCAGCAGGCTCCATTTCCTGCTGAAGCAGGAAAGAAATAAACCTAGAATGGCCCAAAAATCTCATCTAAACAATTGAGCTTTCTTCCTCTTTTCACCAAGGAGCAGCAGTTTACAGACTGAGGAAAAGGCCTAAAGGCAGTAACAAACCCTTTGTGCCAGGGGGCAACTGAGGCAGAATAACACAAATTGATCCTGTTTCTCCAGGACTGCCCCACTGGCAGTACTTTTCTTACCCAACTACAGATTAAATCAGCTCAGCTGCTGCAAAGGCACTATCAGCCTTTCTCATAGTAAGAAAAGCTGCTGAAGAGACAATGACGACTCCTGATGATTGATGTACCTTCTGTGTTAAAAGGAACTTAAATGTGGCATGGGAAAGCAACCAAGTATCTCTTATAGAAACCCCAGAACACCCACTACAATTCTCTTATGGCTAAAGACAAAAACAATGACACCTGACATCCAGGTGTTTTTACCTGCTCAAGTTGCTCTCCCTGCCCTTCCTCCATTAGGTTAACTTTTGGCTTAGAAGAAAAAAAGTACTAACCTGACTCTGCCATAACTAGACTCAATTTGTTTAGAAATTTGCTACAGAAATGGAAAGTGGAAAACAATGGTTAATAATGCTCTCTTCATTTGTAATTGTAAAGCAAAAAAAGGAACTAATACTTAAGGCATTCAATTTGCAGTATGTGAGTCAGCTACACCAGCAGATGTACCTGATTTTATTTACATTCCTACATGCTAATAGACACTAATAAAGAAATAAAATGTAATTGAGTACAGATGTATCCCTGTCTTTGGAAAAAAGTTATTTTACAGCAAATGTGCAATTTAATCCTCTCTGTCTTTAACCTAAGGTACTTTACCTGATGAAGTGCTCCTGCTGGTAGAATAATAGCATCACCAAGGAACTGAATAACCGTGCAGGTTTTTACTCCATATTCTTCAAAAAGTCTTTGGCGAAGTTTTTTGTTCACATACCAACTCTGATCACGGATTGGATCATGCTCTGGTAAAACTTCTAGGCCTTGCTCCTTTGCTATCTGTTAAGTAGAGAAAAGATCCCAAATCATTTCCCAAAGAACCAAACCTTTTGCTGATAAATATTATGTATGCCCATCCTGCCAAGCAATGTCACTCAGTTCCCAATACCCAAACAACAACTCTGGCTAGAGATTCAAAACAACCCCAAAGGATCTGGGAAGTCTCACTGAACTGAAGACAGCTGCAGCACTCCCACTCCAAAATGCAGAGCTTTAAAGAACTCAGCACAGTAATCTATTAATAAGCAACATGCTCTCTTGTGTGACTTCTTTCATCCAGAAAATAAAATCTGAACTCAGGAGCTCCTATGCTGCCAGTTCCTCAGGCTTACAACCTTCTTCAATTTTGACAAGACACACAACATCACTACCTTAGCTCAGGAAAAAAGCAGCCAATAAAGCCAAGGCTGCAGTCCTGGGAAACCTCCAGGTGACTCTGCTTGAGCACAGGGCTGGAGAAGGGACTTCAAGGGGCCCCTTCCAAGCTCAGCCATGCTGGGATAAGAAGCTGCTTTCCTACCATCCTAGGAAGATATTCAGAAAAAAATGATGAACACATAAAAATACTTCCTGACATTGGTAAATGGAATTGCACAACCATTTCTCATCAAGTGAACCGCAGGGGAACAAATATTACTCTTAATCAACTGCCACTAAATCAATCCTAGTCACTGAAAGAAAAGAGTGATTATATATAAAGAACACACACCTAATCCACCTGTCATGAGTCATGAAATAAGTATCTTATTAAAAACACGGATTTTTTTGCTTTTATTTATTAAATAAATGTAATTATGTGATGCAGAGCTTGAAACTCTCCTTGAGTGTTACCACCCTTCTAACAAGACAGTGACATTTTATATCTTAGCAGCAGCAAAGCAGTCCCAGTGCTTACCCACTGATTAATCTCCAATTCAGTATTTCCCAAATATCCTCTCCTAAAATACGTGGTGCTACACAATTCATTTGGGATACCAGGACAAATTGTGGTAGCAAATGAGAAACTTCTTTACACAGCATCCTAAATGCTTCTGTTTTAAACCTGCTGCTCAAATAGTTTCAGAAGTGCTCTGAGAGGAAATGCTGAATACTATTATACTCTCTATGTACACCTATTCCTTTGTATTCATGACTTCGTTCACAACTCTCTTTTTTGAACTGAAAAGCCATCACTTAACTTATGAGCATCTACTTTTTGAATGAACAAAACAGTGTTGCTGTATAATTCACAATCTCCCGGAATTAGCTTTGTTTTATTTACCAGTGCTCATTTTTCCCCACCGTTCAGCCTGCCAAAGAGCAAATGTTTGAGTCACTGGAGGACAGCTGCCCTGGTACAGAAACACTGCTTTATTGTCCAAGGGAATCTTCACTGCTACATTTCTTCAGCTTTCCCTGCTCACAGCAGAGCCCTTGGCCTCAAGGCTGTTTATGGACCCCTTAGCTGCAGCCAGGTAAAACTCATCTCTCCTCACAGAAGACAGTAAAGACATTTCCTTGAGCAATCACTTCAGTGACACTTGGGTATTTCTGTGTCATCTATCACGGCCACCTTCCAGAGCACAAAAACATGCTAAGGACAAGGCACAGAAAACTGCTCCCAAGATGGCATCCCTACATTTAATGCACTGCTGGGACTCATCCCAGGTAACAACCTGAGAGGTTCTGATGTCACTCCAACTTATCCCTCATGTGCTGCTGAAGGCAGCCAGGGAAGTTTGCTGCCTTTGGGGATGTTATCCCGCTGCTCCCACCTTTCACCAAGAGCCCAGCCACATTCCTTGAGCTGACTGATGTCACAGAATCCTGGCAAACATCAGTGGCCACTGGGTGCTGAGATCAGGGGATTTGGCATGGGAAAATCCACCAAAAATTCAGCAGCAATCATACAATAATGGATCACTGACAGAAAAACATCATCCCACAAATTATTTTTAGTATTAGAGCAGGGCCCTCCTGAGCCTTCAGTTACAGGCCACCTGTCACTCTTACAAAGTGAATATATGTGCTACATATTTTATTTGTTGGTGGTGCAGCAGGTCAAGTATAATTTATTTTATGTGCTATAAAGGAAATAATTTTGCCTTCCTCCCTTCTCTAACATCGAGGTGGGGTTTGTGGTTTTTGCCAGCCCCCTTTGATTCCCCAATTACTTAGGTTATATTTATAAATTATGTGCAATAAATCTAACCTTTTGCAGGAACTCTCTTATCTTGTCAGCATCTTTGCCAGCATAAATGTGCCATAAAGCACCAGGTAATTCACTTGAATCTTTCAACCTCTTCCTTAAAAGGTCATCCAAATCTTCCTCTTCCAACTTCTTCAAAACTCCTAAGGTTCAACAAAAATATTCTTTAAATGTGAGAAGGGGACAAAAGGTTGAAAGGAAATACCTTCTTTTCAAATTTCTTGTGTGAGACTGAGCAGATGAAAGTTTGCTGAATACAACAGAAGCCACCAGGTGATCTTTCTGTTCAGTGTTACTAGAACATGAATGACGTGGACACCTTAAATATATGCTGGATTTTATAACTTTCTCACATTTCCTGAATTCAACAGAACAATCTCCTACCTGAAATAAACAAGCAGGGCTGGTACCAAAAAATGAAAAAGATGAAAAAGGTGTTTTCCTGCAGTCAGCACAAGCAGTCTTTAGCATGCTCTTGTAGCAGCCAGAGCTCTCCCAGGATGCTCAAGTTTGCTGCTATTAACTCGGTGCATACACAAGTGAAAACAAAGCAAATGGAAGACAAACCTTACTGCAGCTCTATTAGTCACACCCAAAATCTACATTTGCTGATTATGGAGTAAGAGGACAAAAGAAAAAGGGCAAAGAAACAAAACTATTTCAGTGATTTAAAGACTGTTTCCAATAAGCAATAAACCTCATAGAGATGACTAACATACACCAATTTAAGCTCTCCAGTGCTGAAAAATTACATTACAACCCAAATTCAATAGAGTAAGCACAATGCATCCAGAAGAAGCAGCATAAACAGAAGGTTTGGCAAATACATCATCCTGACATAATTGTTAAAACCAGCACAGCTTCCAGAAAAAAGCCTTCACCCTACCCTTCCATTAGCTGTGCCAGTCCCAGCACAGGAATGGTGCATCAATTATACATAATGGCAAAAAAAGTGGAGAGAGTTTGAAATACCATTTCATAATTCATGAACTGCAGTGTATTTTATATAGAACTAATGTGTGTGCAAACCCTTGAACAAAGAATCTCCCAGCTGCAAGCAAGTTCTTATGGATCTCTTTCACTGCCTTTTGAAGAACAGTGTCAGTTTTAAAAGGGACAGAACATTCAATCCATCTGCACCTCTAACAGTGAGTGAGCTGCACATTACCTGATTTGGAAAGTACTCCATTTCCTCTGGCTATGCCAACATAAACAAGGATGTTCACAACATCAGAAACTTCAATATGGAGATTAGTGGTTCCTATGTCATGGTCTTTAGTAGCAGCCACACCTATGTTACAAGATAAAATTAAGATTTGTTTGTATTGCATATTCAAATCAGAACATGCAACAACGGAGAAGAAATTTCTGAAGTGTACTTGGCATCACTGAGATAGACAAATTAAAAACATGGTTTGGGTTCACCTGCTAAACAAGAAAACATTACTTTGTAACCAAGTCCTTGAGATTCTCCCTGGGTACCTGAGGTAGCCCAGGTACCTGTCCCTACACAGCAAATATTTTGTGCTGAAAATATTTCAGCAGAAGAGTCAGAGACATTTCCTGACCACTATGTTCCATTCCTCTTCAACCCTTCAGGCTGTTCAGGGCAGAATACAAGTACAATGAATACACAAGGCTATCAAATCTGTCACTTTTATGTCTGGCTCTAGGGGAGTTCTTAATCAAAATAAAGCCCAAAGAGGAAAATTAATTTTAGCTTTAAGAAGTGAAAATGAACATTTTTCAGTCAAAAGGACATTCTGGAACACTAAGCCCTAAAGCAGTATTACCTCAGAGTGGCATTAATGATGCAGTTCTCAGACCCATGCCATTATCACTACTGTTAATATGCTTCTTTCACAGGATATCTGGAGAACTTTTAAAATCAAATCCACTGTGTCACAAATTACTATTCATTTCTTGTCTCATTACAACAATTTGTAAAACAGAATTGAACAAAATTCTTTGCACAAGAAGGAGCAGACACAAAGTGTCTGAGGGAATCAACCTTTTCTGAACAGGTTTTTGAGTGTACAGCACAAAATAAACTACGAGAAATATGATGAGATTAATTTATGACCAGAATTAAGAACACAATGATATTTCATGAAGTATTTTGTCACACAGCATTGCTAAAGACAGGTTCAATTGCTGTGTAGAGCAGCTAACCATTTATATGCTTCACAAGATTAATAGTGTAAGAAAAGATGGAAAGCAGTGGAGAAGCAAAGAGACTCTCATGGCCCAGGTGCATGTACTGTTATATACCCAACAGTATTTCCCCTGCATTCAGTGAACAATTATCCTTCAAGAAAGCTCAGCTTCCTATCAAGCACTGGAATGTGTGACATTCCACAAGTTTAAGGGAAGAGGTAACTGCTGCACTCCTAAGGCAAACTCACCATAAGCACTGCACAGCCTGGGTCCCAAATCCGGACGGACAAAAAATCCTGGCAGATGAGAAGCCAGGTTTAGTTTTCCTTCTGGACTACAATATTCAGGCAAGGGTAAACTTTTTAGTAAGTCCTCATATCTGGAGGAAAAAAGAAAAAAAGAATATAATTGAATTTCTGCCATTATGTAGAGAGAAAATAGAATAATATTAAGACTTAAGAACATCTAATATTAAACTCAAAATACCTTGCTGGCATCATGGCCTTGAAATCTTCACCAGAAGGCCAGTCCTTCAGTTTTAGTAGAGCTGTTTCTCCATTTTTTACTTTCTGCCGTTCTGTAAATAACATAGAAATAACTAAAACCTAAAATACTGTAGGTGTTTTACTTGAATAAAGTAAAATATAAACATTAACTCTAAACCTGCCAAGAATCAAAATTTCACGCATAAACAGGGCATAGTTGATTTCAAGACTCAAGAATGACAGAAACCAAACTCAGCTAGTTAAATAAGAAGGAAACATTTGTCTGGTTTCTTAGTCAGACCTGGCTAGTCTAACAGTGCATCCTTAACTCTGCAGAGATACAAAATGCAAGTTTCCACCACATTCTCTGGATTACCAAGACCTTTCTTTTTAAAGTTTCTCCAAAGCCTCAAGATCCATAATGATAATTTTTAACTGCAGTTTCTAACACTGATCATGTTCATAATCAATACCATAATACATTTTAAGGAACGTACTTGAAACATCTTCAAAACCATCCCAGAACTCCTTGACATTGGTGTTTGAAATAATACTGTCCTTGCAATTCAAGATATCAGCTTGCTGGTTTCCAAAATCCAGACTGATTGACTCAGCTTTCCACAGGCTGAAATTCATTTTCTTATGCATACCAGACACCAAAACAGGCTGTAAAGAGTAAAATAAAATAATTGTTAAAAATCAGTACTTATCCTTTTGCAAGTAGAAAATTCTTTAACTGAACTGGAATATAAATGTGTCTGGAACACACATGGAAGACCTTGGCCTTACTGAGCTGTTAACACTTCCTCCAGTAGCACACACATCCAAAGGTGTCACCTCTTTTTGCAATCTGGAACTCCACAACAGAAATGTCTTATTTATTATTACTGGTTAATTCAAGTTTAACTATTCAAGGTTCATCGGTGGGCTGTGACAACCTTTCTGGGGGGTTTGAAATCCCTGTTTCAAATATGGAGTTAGGCATTTCTGTCTAGTACTCATGCTGATGTCACTTTACCAACCAACCTCAATACCTACCCTTCCTTGTTTCCAGCACTCTTTGAAGAGCTTCCAGTTGTTGCTGTTTTTATGGTCTCTGAGCCACAGAACATGCTTATCACAGATCCATGAATACTGGATATCACTGTACCGTTTACTGCAGTCATCCTGAATACATTTTTTATCATCCTTTGGCTCTTCTTTTATTTCAGATTTTACATTTATCTTTGGCGCTCTATTTGGTGGAATCTTGTTTTCTACTACTGAAGCAATTATGTCATCAAGAATGTTTGGCATAGTCCTTCCACTCTTGCCACTCTGTTAGAAAACAAATGTATGCTTGAACAATGTAAATGCAACTTAATGCAATTCCTTTTGAAAGAGAATAACATTTCTGATGATGTACCAATTATCACCATATATAAAAACAAATAAAACATTAATGTGTGTGTGCACATTTCAAGTTTTACTTTGCATATTTCAAGCAATACACCTATCAAACTGCTCTAACTGTAACATGCCAGAACAGACTGATAGAGGTTTTCAAATCCTAAGAGAAAAACTGTGTATCCTGTAAACACTTACTGCTGTTCCTGTGGAGTAAACTGGAGCAAAAGCAATGCCAGCATCTGTGGAACCCAGACGCAGTTTGCCTGCTGTTGTTGTTAACAGATCTCGTAAGGTTGAGCCCTGCTCGTTGTTCTGGGACGCAGGAGGGGAACTTTTACAGTTTGGGGACTCCAAATTATCCTGGTCCTTCCCTTCCTTTGAATGTTTTCCAGAAGGACATTCTTTGTTCTCTAAAACAAAAAGAATCATTGCAAGTTTACAGTATTGTATCATGGTGCACACATAGGAGCAGCAACAGTATCCTGCATTTCCTACTGCTGGTAACAGACTGGTGCTTTATTCATCTGGAACACACCAGAGGATGGAGGACATCCTTCAAAACAGTCAAACAGTGTGCCCAAGCAAAGGCCTTCCTCAGCATCTCAGACATGCACAGCTGAGTGAGTACCTGTCCCGAGTGAGAGATGCTGTGGCTGCAAATACTTGCACAGCACACATGCATTCCACAAGTGGATCTTCTGGTGATGGATTCTGGTATCACCAGGGAAAGGCATTGCAGTTTCAAGGTTGGAATCAGCCGAGAAAATAAAACTGTCTTTTCTTTCTTGTGAACAGCAAATGGTGTTATTTTTTTTCAAATTCAATTACAGAATCACTAGATTGGAAGACACCTTTAAGATCAAATCCAGCTCCATGCCCTAACACCACATCAACTAAACCACAGCATTGAGCACCAAGTCCAGCCTTTTTCTAAACATCCAGGGATGGTGACCCCACCACATCCCTGGGCAGATCATTGCAGTCCTTTATCACTCTCTCTGTACAAAACTTTTTCCTAACATCCAATCTGTATTTCCCTTGGTGCAGCTAAAGACTGTGTCCTCTTGTTCTGTCAGTTGCTGCCAGGAGAAAGAGACCAACCCCACCTGTCTACAGCCACCTTACAGGCAGGTGTAGGGAGTGATAAGGTCACCCCTGAGTCTCCTTTGCTCCAGGCTAAACAACCCCAGCTCCCTCAATCATTCCTCACAGGGTTTGTGTTCCCAGCCCCTCGCCAGCCTCGGTGCCTCCTCTGGATGCACTCGAGCCTCTCAATGTCCCTCCTAAACTGAGGGGCCAGAGCTGGGCACAGCACTCAGTGTCATTCCTAAACTGAGGGGAACAGAGCTGGACACAGCACTCAATGTCCCTCCTAAACTGAGGGCCCAGAGCTGGGCACAGCACTCAATGTCCTTCCTAAACTGAGGGGAATAGAGATGGGCACAGCACTCAATGTCCCTCCTAAACTGAGGGCCCAGAACTGGGCACAGCACTCCAGCTGTGGCCTCACCAGTGCTCAGTGCAGGGGAAGAATGACCTCCCTGCTCCTGCTGGCCACACCATTCCTGATCCAGGCACGGTGCCCTTGGCCTTCTTGGCCACCAGGGCACTCTGCTGGCTCGTGTTCATGGCTGTCACCAGTCCCTCAGGTCCCTTCCTGCCTGGCCACTGTCCAGCCACAGCATCCCCAGCCTAGAGCCTTGCAGGGGGTTCTTGTGGCCAAAGTGCAGGACTTGGCACTTGGACTTACTCAGCTTCATCCTTTTGGACGCTGCCCATCCATCCAACCTCTCCAGGTCTCTCTGCAGAGCCCCCCTACCTTCCAACAGATTGACACACGCTCCCAGCTCAGTGTCATCTGCAACATACCAGCAGTGCCCCCACAGTCATGGACATGATATGACAATTTCAAACATATACCTTTTTTTTCTTCTCTGGCTTTTTGCTCGGCAAGATCAGCCAGCCAGTGCAGTGGGGACTGGGATTCAGGTGGTGTTAACTTGCTGTCTGTGCTCACATCACTCCTTGGGCTTGCGTTACCATTTGTCTCAGACTTTTGAGGAGTATTCTGCTGTTGAGACTCAGGCATACACAGAGAAATTTTATCACTGTGGTTAAGGACATTCTGCAAAACCTGTAAAGAACAAATTTATTTTTAACTACATAGCTTCACTTTAAGGTATTTCAAAGACATGGCCAGCAGTGGCCATGCAAACTAAAATGCAACTGGTACTATTTAAATACAAAAATCCACCAGGATCAGAACACTCGAACAAGATGCAACATATACACACATTTTAGACTCACCTGAGACACACCATTCATTGCAGGGAGCTTGCCAGCTTGTGTGCTCTGCTTGGTGGTGCACTGACAATGGGATTTAATTTCAAATTTTTCTCTAATATTGTGCATAGCATCTAAAAGATCTGTCAAAACTAAAGGCAATTAAGAAGAAAAATATCAGTAGCTGTCAATCATTCTGTGACCCTCTTTACAACACACACACTGTGACATTTTAAACTATTAAAAATGCTGAATTTGCCACTCAAAACTACTCCAAAATGACTGCCCAGTTTATCTTTAAGCTTGTGCAGAGAGACATTCAATTAAATAATTGCACACTACTGTTCTGAATAATGTAAGGCTTTAGTCTGCATTCCCATTGCATGGCACACATCAGGCAAGCCATTAATTATTTACTTCTCGTTGTTCAATGGGTATATCATTGCTTCATTCAATAAAACATTCAGCTACAGACTGCAGCAAGCCAGGTCTTGACAAAAAAAATCAGTATGTGAGGATATAAATGAAGGCTGTTTGGAAATGGGTATGCACAGAAGAACAAAACTGAGGTTAAGTAGGCAGTCTTCACTGTGCTGTTTCCAGATGAGTGGTCCACTTTCACAATTTAAATTAAAACCACTTTCAGTCTAGAACCTGTTCTGGGAAATGTCACAATTTGAATTTGTTATGGAATCTACCCAACCTTAATTTCTATTTGAACTAACAAGCAACAACCCATAGAATAATGACTGGTTCTGTATTTCCATCTTAAAATAACCTGGGAATTTACTTAGTATGTTTAAGGGCACATTTCAGTTTTCTGTTTTCTGGTGTGTATCAATGCTGACAGAAATTCTGTGCTAACCATCACTACACCACACCTAATGGCACTACTTCAGAGAACTTACTTGGTTGTAAGCAGAATTCTGAATCTAGCTGAGTTTATGATTCCTGCTTAGTTTTTCTATTATCACAAGCTCATTCACTGCATTTTGCTCAATCATCTGAACCAAAACATTTGTTTTCTTTTTTGTGTATGGGACAGACAACAGCGAAAAACAAATCCCCAAAAATCCGTTGCCCCAGTAATACTATTTAAAGACTTTATTTTGACAGCTAAGATCAGACTTATTAAGTACACTCTGATTGTTTTATTGTGCTCTGAAAAGGTACAAATCCATCACAAAAATGCCCTCAATTTCTTCACTTCCTGTCCCCAAAACTCCCCTTTACACATCTGTCAGCACACTCCTCTTACTCTCATCATCATCTGTGGCAAGTGCTGGCAACTACCCAGAACCACTTGCCTTCTTGCAGCAATTTAACCCAATTCCCAGGTTTTTAAATGGAAAATGAGAAGTTTCAAGAAACAACTCTGGCCCCTCTTCATAGAAAGAACTGAGGAAAAAAAAGCTTCTGCTTGTTTGCATATGGTCTTACCTGAGCCTGGAATAATCTGTGTTGGCATCAGGTGCTTGTGATCATGAGGCTGTCCCTTCACACACTTCATCCAGGCATATAGCTCCTTATCTGCAAAATAGTATTGCCAATGTTTTACTTCCCTTAGGTTGCACTGACAGACCTAAGGCCTTTCAGACTGGTTCTGGTTAGAAACATTTCTCTGAACATCCAGGCCTTCTGTCCAGGCATCCAGTGTGGCAAGGACTTGCACACAACAGCTACTTTTCACATGAACTGAAAGATTTTTAACAATACTGAAATCTGAAATAGCTGCATCTGTAACACAGGCCCTTGCCAATTACCTCCAAATTTCAAAGTGTATTCCCTTTATCACATTTACTGAGTTGCCAGTTTAACATAGGCTGAAATCCTTTACAGCTGCTATTAAGGCCATGATCCTCCCTTGATGAATCTTGCCATGGAAAAAGAGACATGATTAGGCTGTGATTGTATGGTTCATCTAATTTGACACAATCCACACTCCAACTAGAAGTGCCTGTTTTCAATCAGAGTTTGCTAGACAAGCCAAAAAGATGAACTTCTAACCAAGTCATCTCTCTGATCCAGCTTACCATGCAGCTACACCAGGGATAGTGGTGGCACAAAAGAGAGCCAAGTTGCATCACAAATTTATGTCACATTATTTATGAAACCCCAAGTCTCTATGTACTGGCTGAAAATCATTTGTGCCAGCAGAGATGGTCCTAACTGGTAGGAGACTTTCTAGAAAGTTTAAGGAAGACTCTCCCAAAATATCTGGTGTAAAGAAAACACACAAGAATGAGAGCAAAAAATGTCTGGCCAAGCAACTGGTCACCAACCTGCTATGTGATTTTGGGGCAGAAGGAACACAATTTGTCTCTCAATCCCCAGTCTTGTGTCCCATCCACTAAATTGCTAATTTTAAGGTATTTCCCAAGCTTTTTACCAGTTTCCTCACTCCAGCAATTTAAACTGGGGAACACACCAAGGGAAGCATTTAACACATTTAAGGCATTTGTTTTACATTGTAGTAGGTACACAATGTTTCAAACATTCCATCAGATAAATATTAAACTTATAAGCTATTCAGTAGTTTCTGTAGCACCTAAGATACCTAAATATCCAATTGGTCACAAACATAAATAAATCAAGACAACAAAACCGTATGTATCTACTTAATCTATTTTCTCATGGAAATGTCATAACATGGCATCCCACTTGATGGTGCCATGAACTGTCTGACAGTAACAATGGTTGCATATTCATTCACTCATGTAGTAAAGTGATAAGAGAAGTCATTGATAAGTATCTGAATCTGGAACATTTAAACCTCTACCATTCCTGCTGAAGCAGGGAAAAACCAGGGGATTCTCTGTTACATTCAGCAACTGTAAAAACAACTACAGGTTCCAGGAAAAATGGTGTAATATAAAGTTCTATTATATAGACATGGGTGGGTGGTTCTGAACGTTTTTTAACAGAGTGCCAAAGAAACAACACAGTTCACATGAATCCTACAGCATCATTAGAAATGAAGCCACAGTGAGGGAAGCTGTCCTACTTCTGCTTTCACATGTAAAATTGCAATCAACAGGAGAAAGTCCTCCCTGTAAGAAAACTCAAGAGAAGCCTCCTTCTTTATACTGCTTGTTGAAACTTCTAAGACATTTTACTAAAACTTTCCTGGCTGGTTAACACATACTATAAAAAGCCTCTGACTGTGTGTTCCCACCAGAGTAAATAATGTTTGGCATATATCCCAAGCCACGTCAGAGAAACACACACACATGAGCACACACAGACTTCAGCCAGTGAAGAGCTGCTGAAGCAGCCTCCAGCATTAAAGCTAATATTAACAACTGTTCTCAGTGCGCAAAATACTGACATTAGCTCCCTAAAATCTTCAGCGCAGGAGGCTGGTCACTGCAAGCCTGGGACAAAGTGAGTGAGACTCTCCATTTAGCAAAGCTTTGCCACCTAATAGTTAAACTTTATTTTACTAACACTTCACATCTGTGACATTACATGGCTACGACAAACACTGAACTCCTTTTCAAAACAGCATTATCCTTCAATCAGTTCCTGGCACAGCGTCTGACTGCACGACTGTGCCAGGGCACAATGCCTGCCTCCCAGGGAAGGCAATGCATTCCACTGAGCAGCCTGCACTCCAGTGTCACAGCCCAGGGCTCCAAGCCCAAATCAATCCTCCAAACCTTCTTCCTTTCAGCTGCAACCCAGCTGGGTCACCCAGAAATCAGAGGTTTGTTTGCAAGTCAGTCCTGTTATACTTCTCTCCCTCCAGACAAAAGCAGACATTTCCATTAGAGCACAGGATAAACCACGGATATGTGTAGGCTTACGGATTGTGAAACTTCCATTAACATTCATTTTAAATACTACCCAAAGTATTTTTCGCCTTTTCTTTTTTAGGATAAAACTCTAAAACAGGATGCTACTTCAGTATGACAAGCCACTTCTGAAGGGAGGACTCCAGAAAGCATTGCAATCAAGCAAAGTCTTAACAGCAGTGAGTTACCACAAAGAAGGAGGTGTGACTGAGCACAAGAACAAGATTTAACCTTGAGGGGCAAGAGACAAGCAATCCACACAAAAAGACTGAAACCTGGACAAAGAGCTAAAATAGCCCCCACAGCAGTTGCTTTCTGAATGACTGATTCTACATCTACTGACAAAAAAGGAGGCAAAAAAGATCTAAGAGAAACCAATACACACAAGAAGCAATTTAACACTTTACGGAAAGACAGTTCTAGTAGATCAGCAGCTCTGCAACCAATGAGAATAAACAGCCTATACAATGCTCTAGTTCATAAAGAACTGACCTCTAGAACTTTTTCTTTCCTTTGCTTTGTAACAATCTAGGCAGACCACAAATCCACATTTTTGGCAGACCCAATGAATGTTAAATAATGTGGCTTCACATGCATCACACATCTCACGGACTCCTCTCACTGCTCTCTTCCATGCGATTTTGGCTGAAATACAAAATAAGCAGAATAAAAGGACTGAAATTTAAATGCAAAGCACAGAATGAATAGCCTTTATAGATCAAGCATTCATAAAGTTCCCCTCAGACACAACTGGGTTTTGGGGGAGGAAAGCGATCCTTCATGAACAGGCCATCAAGACCTACCCCCCTTAGTTCCAGTACACAGTATCCCCTTCAATGCTACTATCAACACATTATAAAGAAATAAGCATTCAGAAAACACAGACTAAAGTAATACAGTGAAGATATCACTGCAAGCATGAAGAACTTTTTTAGCATACACTTTTAACCCCATGCACTCAAGAGGGTTTTTCACCTGACTGCCCACAGGACATGTTTGATCTAAAGGGCAGCCAAAGCAGTGGGCTGGCCAGCTGGCAGGAGGGGAGGGAGGTGCCTGTTCAGGAGAGCTGGCTGGTACGTGTTTTCTGCTCCACTTCCTCCTCATGCAGCCTGGAATGAGTAGAGCCACCAGCCTGTGCCCATCTGCTGTGGGCAGAAGGACGGACGGTGGCTGTGGTGGGGAGGAGGTGACAGCGTTAGCACCCGCTCTGCGGGGCCTGCGCCACTCTGCTCCTCTCCTTTGTTTTGGGAAGGAGACACATCAGAAACACCATTTGTTGGCAGCAGTCAGCACCTGGCTCGCCACAGGCCTTGGCTGGGAGCTGGCTGCTCTGGCTGGAGAGCTGGAGGCCAAGCTGGGAATGGAGCGCGGCCCCGGCCCAGCACAGCCACCAGCACAGGGAGGGGACCGGGCTGGCCCACTGAGGAAGGAACCCTTCCCAGCATGTCCTCTTACCAAACAGCCCAGGAAAATCCAACAGCCAGGGGAAGAGAGCTATGCAAAAAGAAGCAATGGTCATCCAAGAGAAACTGCAGAACAAATGAGAGCTTTGAGGGTTCCTTACCGTCTTTTTTCACCCAGGACATGGCTGTTTTCTCAGATGTTACCAACTGACAAAATTTATCCCCTATGATATCTAGAATGTATTTAGAAGTTTCTAGGTCCAGTTCATCATCTTCATAGTTTTCATGTGTCCATAAACTCAGTGCTTCATCATCATACTGATCAGGAGAGGAGAAACCATCTATCCTAACCACTCCGTTCTTACTAAAAGACAACCTAAAAATGAAAACAGATCATTTGACTGCATGTATCATTACACTGACTTCCAACTTACTTGCTACTTGATTTTACAACACAGAAGTTTTCTTTTCACCTTATCCTATGTACTTTTTTAATTTTAAAATTATTCCTATTGATGAAAATAGTTTTAAAATTATAAATAAGGAAACATGAAAACTGAAACTAACCTTTTAGGAATTTTTTGCATTCCGCTCAATCATCATTCTCTCTCTCTAGCATTTATTACTCCTTTAAAATTGCAGACAGAAAAATTCTTTTTTTTTCCTTTTTTTATTTTGGTCAAAATTTGGTTCCACTTAATTTCCTTCCTCACTTTCAATTTTTGGAATGTCTGTGACAGCAGTTGCTCACTTTCACTTATATTTTATAGATTTTTGTATCCTACTGCTCTCATACTGAGAAAACATGAGTTCAAACACTACATTTAAGTTCTCCTAGGCAGAACAAATCAGTAGAAGCTAACATTTTTGTATCCACTAAACTCTGACCTTTAAAAGGCTTTCCTGTTACCCTACCCAGGGCTGTGCCACTAACTCTGGCTATACTTAGCCTCTTTTTAAGCAGTAACAATTAATTATTCCATCTTATCCAAAACAGGGTAAGTCATTATACAGATGTGATTATAAGAATTAAGGAATTTATGCCAGCGAAACAGTCCTGAATTTAGAAACAGCAAAAATAACATTTATGTATGTATTCAAATAAACAAGATGAAATTATCAACTTTCAGCTTCCAAACCAACAATTTCCAAAAGAAGTGTAAATGTCTTTTGAAATTCAAGCCCTACTATCTAAACACAATGAAAATAATTAAACTGCTGTAAAATTTACCACAATATAATAAAAACATTCAAGTTTTTTAATTCCGTACTAGTTTTTTAAAATGTTAGCAAACAGTTATGTTCTCTCCTTTATAGAGGGGGAAGAAAACCAACCAAAATTCCAACTTTGCCAAATGTGGAAGCAAATATTCTTTCAGAGGAGGTATTCAGAGTCCAACCTTGAAACGATTCCTATACAGCTACCAAGCCTTGTAACTGAAGATTCATTATATAAAATTAAACCTCATTTAGGGAATAGTTTCTTGATGAAAACAAGTTGAATTAATATTAACAGCACAATCCATACACAAATGGAAGCTGTTTTACCCTTTCTTGGTGCTTCCTGCACCCCAGGAGATCTTCCTTGTCAGTTTTCCTTGATGGGCCATTAATTGCAAAAAAGGAGGTCACAACTCCTCTCTGTCCTCAAAAAACCCTGAGCAACATTCCCACCATATTCTGGCATAAGAACAGTTACAAGTGAGTGCAACTCTGCAGTTGTACAACTTGTCCAGAAAACCTGAAGCTTGCCTTATGAAAATCCCACTTCACATGTCAGACACCTGTGTAATGGTGATGTGCTGTACTTTCTGCTTGCCTAAGGTACGCCAGGCAGATGTTCTGATGTCTTTGCTATAAAGCTTTAAACAGCAATGAAGTCAACCCACAAAAGCAATGCAAATGCAAATACTGTTAAAATAGATGCTGTCTTTTATCGGGTGGACTGAGACAGAAAAATCAGACATGCTTTCAAGTATGCCAGTCCTTTGTCAGTATTATTTTTAAAAGCTGAAGCACCACTTTACCAGGAAACCAGGCATACTTACCGTCTAAAGTAGTAAAATCTACAAAATACTGGTGAGTGAGTTGGTTCTTCTCCTTTCTTACTTCTTATTAACCTACATTCTCTGCATTTTTGCAAATTTGGTCCTATTTCAGAACAAGAATCATCCTGCAAAAAGGACTCTCCCGTTTGCTTCAGCTTCTTTACTTTGCGCCAATCTTTTAACACTGAGCGAGGTATACCAGCTGCAAAAGTAAGGAGAGTTTCAGATGAGGTACTGGCACTGCCTCCTCACACATCACAGTCAAGATAGGCAGTTGTCAACATTTTTTCCTTAAAAGTTAAAAAAGCAAATGTACCAATTCAACTTACACAGGCAGGAGCACAGCTAAGTAACTGCTAAGCTCCTAAGACACTATATTTTCCCTTATATTAGGTGTATCATTCACCAGCTATTCTACTAAAACCATCTTCAGAATCTCATTCTGATAAAAAAGCAGCAGACATACAATATTGCAAAAAGTGAGGTTTGAACTCTGTATCAAGTGAAGGTGTAGTCAAAAAAGGCCACAGTTTAATGAATAAACACGGAGCTTAAAAAACCAACCTAAAACCAAATTCCAACTCCTTCAAAACTTTCTTTTTTTAAGGTTACAGATATGACTAGGGAATAGCAGCTATATTCACAGAATCCATTTACACTCCGTCTGGTTTGCTGGCTTTGCAAGGCCAAGCAGTGTAATTCTATTTTCGATACCGAAGTCAGCAGATCCGACACCAAGTAACATGAGGAGCAAGTCTATTGAGTAATAAGTGCAATTTTCACATACAGGTTTTGAAACTGAACCCTGTTGTTATTTAACCAAGCTTTCATTTTAAGGAGTCTTGAAAGTGGCACCAGTCTTATCTGCAGACAAAGAATTATCTGTCATTTCATCTACCACCGCTCTTGAAAGTTCATGTCCTGTAAACAGGGATCTGATGTAGGATGATAAAAAGGGTCAGGTGCTAACTTTGGACTTGGTACCTGGGTTCAGATTGGTTATTTTGCCAGAAATGACTTGTACAAACTTTGCAAGTGACAGACTGCCTGTGCCTCAGTTCTTGGCCTAGAACCCACACTCCATATTCACCCAAGGCACGACAGTAACTGGGTTAAAACCTGAGGAGTAAAAAAGGCCCAAGTACCGGTTTACTAGTCCAAAATGATGTTTTCTGCCTTGGAAGCAGCCTGGGGTGTCACCTGGGAGCTGCTAAACTTCAAGCCCTTGTGAGTAGGCACTTGGAAGACCCCCAGCACTTGCAGGGCTGTGAAATGCCTCGCTTTGCAGGAGGGAACCTCACAGCCTGGAGCCCACGAGCTCCCAGGGGGCTTTCCAAAACAGCATCAGGACAAAGCACTGTTCAACCCTGCTGGAATCCACACACCACCCAAGCTGCACAACACCAATGAGCCCGAGCTACCTCCAGCCACCTACAGAGAGCCCCAGCAGCTGTTCCACGGGAACATCATCTTTCCTGAAAGCTCCTCAAGGTTGATCATGATTTTGTGTAAATCTTTATGGAAAGTTGTTTTGGAAGAAAAAATCTCTGACCAGCTCTCTTGCAGAAATTTACCATGAAAAAATCTTTTGCAACAACAGAAAGGTCATAAACACTTAACATGTTAAATGTATGTATTTACAGTTTACTTTAAGAAGGGAAGCTGAAAAAGATTTTACAGGCATGTTTGCCTTGATCTTCCCTTTACTTGGAAGCAGAAAAAACAATACTATTACCACTGGACCAAATATCCAGAATATTTCAGACGCACTAAAACACTTTCATCACCCAGTACAATTCAGGGATAAGTATTCTCAGATACCAGAAGAGTAACTTTATACACCAGACAGTGAAAAGCCACAGAATGTAATTAAAGGCAGTATTGCTCATTTTCTTACCACCTGTACTTAAAAAGTCTTACGAGAAGCAATTTAATGGTAGATTCTCTCATACTTAACCAGACCAAAGACAAAGAAGAATCCTTGGAGAAGAATAAATTGGGATAAAAAATAAGGAAAGTTTTTCAATAAAATCCCTTATGTTGGCAGACCAGTTTCTCTTTTCATATTAATCTAATTACAATCTGCTACACGTTACAGCATTACATTTAAATGGAAATTTGTATTTCCCTAAATTTTTTTATTCCTTAAACAAGAGGGATGTTAACACCATGTACTACACATGCTAGTCAGGAGTGTGAAATTATTCTCCCTTAAACCTTTCATTAAATTAACCAAATCGTAACTGAGTGGCATCAGGCTCTCAAGGAACTGCCTCTGGCTTTCTGATCAAAGGATGAATTAGAGTTCAACAACAGAGAATCTTTCCCTCCAGCAGTGCTCTAAAAATAAATGCATTAGATCTTAAAATAAAAAAACCCCAACATATATATATATATATAGCTCAATACAAGTGGTACAACTATATGCACCAGCCTGCTCAATTCTGATGGACAACATAAATGAGATGGTTTACTGCTTATTTTTAGGCCAAGAACCAGTTTGTTAACACAGACATACAAACTGCTCTTATTTCTTACACCAGGATATTTCAGATGGCCTCAAGACAGATAAATCTGGACCTGTTCATTTACACAGGCGTGTTTTTTAGCTCTTTTCCCAGCTATCATGCACGACAAACCCTCCAGGATTAACAGTGTTGGACCTCACGTTTCAGTGTCTTCCAAATCAGATTAATATACTCACTGCTGTTACTGCCGCTCTGCAACTTCAGCTTGCTTTTTTCCTTGGCGCTCCTGCTAAGAACACCATTTGGTTTCACTTCTTCCTCGGTATCACCCTTTTTTTTCTGCAAATCATTTTGTTTCTTTTTGTAAGTTGGCTTGGGCTGCCGTTTAGTCCTTTGCTCTGACTTGCTCTCGCTTTCATCAGAGTCACCACTTTCAGAGCCAGACTCGTAAGTTCGTTTTCCTTTTCTCCTTGGGTGCTTATCTTCCTTTACAAACTTATCCACCAAGATTTTGCTATCTATGTTATTTTGCAAATCATTTGATGTAGAAGCTATTAAATTGACAGTACACGGCTTAATAATTTCTGAAACACTGTTCCCTGAATTCTCTTTTTTATTAGTGTTTTTATCTTCCTCTGAATGCCTCGTTAGCCAAGCCTTTTTCAGTTTAGTGTGGTAGTTTGGCTGACTCGTCTGGGAAGTTTGCCCACTGCCTACAGAGTTCGCTTTGTTTATTGTATTACAGACGATAGCACTGTCTAGGGAGAGAGAGGTTGAAAATGTCTGATTTTTCACAGAGTTGGACTCGGTCTCAGCGCTGTTACTACTTTTAAACTGAGCCGCGGCCAAGGCCGCCTTGTGCTTTTTCAAATGGACAAAGTCAGAAGAGGTGGAGAATCCCGAGCTGGGCTGAGCAGCGCTGCCTGTGCTGCCAGCAGCGGATGTAAGCGGAGCTGCAGTGCTGACCTTGCACTCCTGGGGCTGTGCCGCCGCCTGGCCGGCCGCCCTGGGGGCCGCGCACTCCGGCCCCGCGCTCGGCACCGAGTAGGTCACCTCGGAGCTGCCCCGGCTCGGCACGCTGGTCGTCATCGCTGCTGAGGCGGTGACATCCGTTCTGGTGCTGCAGGTGATGGCTGTGGTAGGGGTGACAGCACGGGGAATGCTGCCTTGCGAGACAGCTGCAAATTTCTTTTCGTACTGTGTGCGAGCGCTGTCTGAGTTCATATTTGGCAGTACGATTCTTCCAGTCTCCCTGGCTTCCGCTGTTTTCAGGCAATCTGCTGGATTTGTCACAGCTGAAGATCTCTCACTGACTCGATCTTTGGAAGCAGACTGCATTACCTGTACGTTCTCGTATTTTGTGCTAGAAGGAGGACGCACAATAACAGATGCTGTAGCGGACTGTGACTTTCCACTCATTCTTTCGCTGTGCCAATCCACTTTTTCATTACTGGGGGCATTATTAGACTTCCACATTTCTGATAAATTCTGTTCAGAAGTGCCCTTGTAAACAGTTTGGGCTTCCTTGGGCTCAGGTACTAAAGTTGGCGGTTTCTGCAGCTCCTGTATTTTGCCACCGCCAGCATTAACGGGCTGAACGGGGGTTAGAGTTGGAGGTGAAAGGCTGCTATAGCTGCTCTCCTTCTTCTCCGGGTTCTGGTGCACAGGAGGGTGAAACACAGGGGCCCTATGCAAGGCAGGCATACTCCGGAGTGTATTTGAAGATGAGACTGACAACTGAGTAGGGCTCCTGCTGTCACTTCTGAAAGAACTTACAGAGTGAGACTGCACCGACTGTGAAAGCTGCTCGGGTACCTTGCTTGTAGAGCCTTCGCTCTCTGGTTGGTGCTTAATTAAAGGTGGTGGTTTTGAAAGGGAAGAAATGTAGGAGGGGAGAGCCTGGGGACTAGCTGCTGTTGAAGGACAATTAGTTTGCTTATCAACATACACACCTGAAGCTTCCTTGGATGGGTATGATCTTGGTGGCTCATTTACTACACTGTTAGACAAGGTAGTGAAATAGTTACTCTGTGGCAAACTCTGGGGAACCGAATGTTTCATTTTATAAAGTTCTGACACAGAACGTTCAGCGTCTTTGTCGTATTTCACTGAATGGCTTTTGGGACTTGAAGATAAGGATGTTACCCTGGAGTAGTTTTCTCTCTCTCCCTCCAGGGCCTTTATTTTAGCTGTAAAAGGAGCAACTTCAATACTTTCTTGGAGTATCCGTCTGTGTTCTTCTTTGTATTTGCTCAGTCGCTCCCCAGTCTCCTGTGGCGGCCTTGGCAGCTGGTTCAGCATTGGATCTGCATAATGTCTGTGCATATGGCTCTCCTTTGCTGTCTGTGTTCTGCTCTGCTCTAGTTCACTCTTCACTGGCGCAGCGGTAACAGAACGCAAAGGCTCAACAAACGCTTTCCTCTCCAGTTCTCTGTTTGAAGAAAGGTTAAGCAAACACAGGTTAGCCTGTCAATGTAGTACAATGTGCTAGACAGAAGACCTTTCTTCCCATGCCCTGAACCAAGTTATCTATTAACACAAAATAAACTTTTCTCTATATTAAGTATAATTTTCAGAAGGCTTCAAATGACTCATGAACTCAAGAACCATACCAAGTCAACAAGGCAACACAGTGACAAGCCTGTGTCCTCCACAGGCATCCACATCTACAAATAAACTTAAAGGAAGCTAAAAGGCAACAACACTTGCTGAAATGTACCCTCACACACAGAGCTGGACAGCAAACTTACTCTTTGCGGTGCTCTGCGATACTTTTGGACAAAGGGGGGCTGGAATGCGTTGTCAGTTTGAGAGGCCGAAGGGGATCAGCGCTGGATGGTCGCACAGGAATGTGACTCCGCAGACCAAGGCTGTCAGCTGAGGTCACTGGGGTGGGCTGGTGTAACCAGGGGCTGGGAGTGTTCTGTTGACACCAACCAAAACAAAAAATAAAATCAGATTTCAAAATAATCATAGGACCACAAGGATAACTCTACCAAGTCCTACCAATGATTAATGTGAAATAATGTATTTCAGCATCAAATCACAGACAGTAAATAAAATTTAACATTTTAAGTCACTTTTTTTGACCAACTAAAATATGATTATACTTTCCCTGGACTTCCAGCATACAAAACAGTTTACACATTTCAGAACCATTCTTAAAACCATTTAATTTTCCAGTACTCAGGATAAGCAGTTAATTCTAGAACAGCATCTCAAGCTTATCAAAATTAACAAACCAATGACAACCACTTAAATTCAGTTACTGGTAAAAAGACCATTACTTGTTCAAAGAATTGCAAGAAGTATTCGTTAAAAATACAAATATGGCTTGATATTTCTGGAAGCAATTTTACCTCCAGCCTTATGACAAATCTCAATAAAAGGGATATAAGTATCTCTTTCCTGGACTGCTCCTCTCCTGCCTCAACCAAATGATTAAGTATGATAATCCTAATTAATCTGCTTTATTTAGTCAGGCACTTTTATTTGGCTTGATCACCATCATCACACTATTAAAACCATAAATGTACACACTTGCCATACTTTGCACATGACAAACACACAGCCAATTTTACACTGTGTACCTAAACACTCCAAAGGTGGGCCTCCTCGTTTAGACACACTGGTAAATCTTAATCTGTGAAACTGCTTTTTAACCTACTACGTTGTTCAAAGTTTCTGTTTCCTTATCTTTTCTGAAACTTGTGTAACAGCCTGCAGAAAAGACCAGGAGCAGCTCTCTCTCTCCTCTTGCCCTCCCTCTCTCCTCTGCTTAGGAGACCTGCTTACAAGTGCACACAGCAGAGTGGAAGAGCAGGGCACCTGTTTTCAATGGGGCTCAAGTGCTAGGGACAAGGCAAGAAGGGACTGGGGACAAGAGTGAGCTTCTGTGCACACCCCAAAGCCTCATAGTGCTTGTCCATCCCCACCTTCTACCCCTCCATACACTCCTCACCAGTCCATCCCTATCCTTCTCCCCAGACTTGGCAACTCAAGTGGAACTGCTGCAGCAGAAGGGGAGCCAAGAGCTCTCATGCCACATGCACACAGCACAGAATAGACGTGCAGGTGCTACAACTTTGAAGTTCTGATTTCTGTGTTTTTGAATATTTAAAGCAGCCACTTGGGTTTGTGCTCGCAGTTTTAGTGCACACGTTTCCTAGGCCAGGAGTTCCCACGCTGTGGTGAGTTCCCACGAACAGCCTGTAAGCTGCATTAAAGTATTATGCAAACAAGGCCCGTCACCTTCTCCCTAGAGGAGCTGGGGAACATCTGCCTGAGCACCAAGCATTGCTCAAACAGCTTCGTGACTCCACCTGCAACCATCTACTGCCCAGCCCAAACACGGGAGCTGCCACAGCCACCCAAGGACAGTAGGAAAGGTGGGCTTGGGGCACGCTTCCTTCAGCTCAGAGACATGGCTCAGCCCCCAGCCAAGGGTGGGTGCTGCTGCTGCTGCTCTTACAGCTGAAACACAGATCCCTTTCTGTGATTGTGGCATCCATGCAAACCGACCTTGGAAACGCCCATTCCGGGTTTCTAAGATCTATTTTAAAAAGGCCTCCAGTGCGGGATCCAGAAGACAAGTCACCACAAGACAATTGCCACATATCAACATAATTAAAAAGCTACGTGCCTCAGTACGCAGGGCTGCATTCTTCAGGCAGCCAAAGTGAAAATGTCTATCATAAGTTCTTTTAAAATGGACTTCTGGATGGGGTGGAGCAGGCAGCAACAAGAAAAGATAAATCCACCTATCTTTTTCTCTTAGGCTTTTCTTCACTGCTTCATTTTGATTTTATCACATTTTAGATCAAGCTCGCTTCGTATTACAAGGCCAACTCAAACTGACTGTTTTGGGAAAGACTTAGCCGCAACGTCGGGGTTTTTTTAAGAATGAATTTGGGGAGGAACAGCCTTTCCCATGATTAAAAAAAAAAAAATCTTTCTAACCATTCAGAACGCCAAGCTTTGACACAAAGGCTTACAATTTGGCAGAAGGACCACTGTCAGTGACATGCTTTTTGTGGTCCCTGTGAAAATCTGCCCAAATTAGGCCAAGTTGAAAGCCTCTAAAGATCAGTATGCACATGCTCAGTGGTGGCTTAATTGAAGCTGGCAATAAAGCTCTCCAAAGTTTCTGTCTGCACTACACACACTTCATCTCACACTATTCCTCTGAGGTGCCTGCAGTGTGCAGGCCATATCCCAAGCCTTCAGGAGCTAAGAAAATTTTTCCTGTAATTGCCACGTCTGCCTGCCAAACCCCACCACCGCACTGGGCACTAGGCTGAAAAACACAAACCATCTCTTCTGGGACTCGAGTGGTTACACTCAGCAAACAGACAGAGGAATCACCCTGACTTGAATACCGAGGAGTAGAAAGCAGATGGGAAGGCAGGGATGTGTGTCAACAGAAACAGAAGGGGAGAAAACAACACACCAAGAAAAGGGTACACAGATAGGTGTAAAGACAAGAGAAATGGGTGTATAGTGTGCATGAAACATTTATAAATGCAAGAGTATTTTTCTTCTCTTCAGAACTTCCCACTGGATTTAGTACTCCTTACTTCTCCGTTTTTCACCATTATTGAGTGAGCATGGACAAAATTTCACTATGAAGACAACTGTCCCTCCTCTCCTAATATTTCACTTACACAATGGTACACAGTTTGAGGCAGCAAATGTTTACCCTGTGAAGTTGAGTTCCCAAACAAGCTCGCTGACCTCACTTTTAGTCATAAATTAAAATCAAACATTTCATCTTTCTTCAGAATTCTTAGGAAATCAGTCTGGAAAAACTCCCTACACACATCCACTGTAAGACAATGGTTACTGCTGTAGTTCCATTCCGAGTTGTCTCCCTACTCAAAAACCCCACCATCGCAGTATGACACAAACTACCACATCTGTACCTAGGCAATCACTGCTGGGAAACACCAGGCCCAGCTAAACACATCATTAAGAAAGGATTTTAACTTACCCTTCTCAAGGAAGCCTCCGCGTTAACAGGAGTTTCTGGGTGGACCCATTTGGAGGAGGGCAGACCGAGTCCTGAGTAAGCATGTGTTCCATTTGGATACTGCCAAATAATTGGATAAAGCCCTAGCTGATTATAGGAAGCAGAAGGATGAGCTTGTCCGAGAAGATGTGGAGACTGGTGTTGTAACATCTGTTGCTGCTGCTGGTGTGCTAATGCCAAATGGCTTAAGCTGCTAGCATGAGCAGTCTCTAGTCGCGGGTGGGCACCCAGCAAGGAGGCAGCAGGCACTCCGGGCAACACTGTGGGAAGTAGATGAGGGTGATGAACAGAATGGTGAGATGCGCTACTAAGGGGGTGAGTGTTAATAGCGGACAAGGGAGCCTGAGCCGAAGACCCAGCGAGCAGATGGGATGAACCAGTTAATGCAGGATGATGTGCGTTTGGATTTAAACAGGTTCGGTGGGATGAGGAATGCAGAGGATAATTATGCTGATGCAAGTAAGGTGAAATGTGATTAGTTCCTGTTTCTTGTCCAATCAGAGTGGGGTCCCTGTATACTGTGAAATGTTCATTCTTGTCAATGATAAGAGGACTCTTAGTAGCTTCTAGAGCGCTAACTCTAGCTGGAACTGGATGGAAACTAGACCTAGGCAAATCATGATCGGTTTTATTGGCTGACCTTGTTAATCCAGTAGCATGGCTGTTTTGGGAACTAACCTTAGACTTCACAGTATCGGAAGATTGGGTGAATTTAGGCTTAACATCAGGTGACTTTGTTTTAGGATGATCAACTGAAGCACTAGATTTTGACTTCACAGAATCGGGGACTGGACTTTGTTTACGCAGTTTACTCTCTTCTGCTAAAGAAGCTACATTTAACGAAGACATAAATGACTGCACTTTTTCAGAATTTAAGTGTTCGTTTACTGGTAACATTTTTACAACCCCAGGTTGTATCAAATCCGTTTTACCAACACTGCTAACCCAACTTTGATCAGCTTCCTGTTTTCTTGCTTCAAGGAAATTAGCATTTGCAAATTGCTGCTTTAAATCACTGCTGTGAGATTCTATTTTCTGAACTGTTTGTGAACCGAAGGTACTTGCAGCATTATCTTGGTTCTCCTTTTCAGAGTTGTTTTTATTAGTAGCGTCAACAACACACTTAGGAGTAGGAGGTCTGGGTAAAAACTGCTCATTTTTTAACTCCATGGTATGATGTTTTTCTGCATTACACTCTTGAACAGGTGGATCCTTGGCATTCTGCTCATAAAGTGTTGGCTGCTCCGCTGCATGGAGCGAAGATTTTTCCTGATGATCCAAGACTGACGACTTCAGTCTTTCTGTCTCTTCATGGTTTTTATCCTGCTGTGCTTCATCCCATGGAGATTGTCTATCTGTTAGTGTCTGCTCTACTTCCTCAGTAGTTTGGGATTTTCCTTCTTCTCCATTTATCTTTGAAGAGTTCTTGCTTTTTAACTCATTTTCTGAATTTTGCTCCGAGGATGAATCTGTTAATCTTTTATTTGAAATCTCCGAGTCACTGCTCTCAGAATAATCTGAGATATTGTCTGTCCGCAGCCTCTTCATATTTAATTTTTTTTCATCTTCTTCAGGTTTTCTTCTTTTACTAAGAAAGTGTTTATTTTTGGTTTTGGGGTTTTCTGCAAAAGATAAAAACACATTATCAGATTTTCAGTCTAACACAGTTTTAGGAAGCTCTCCCTCCCTTTCCATTAACCACTTTTACCTCCTCGACCTATATAATCATATCTTTCATCTTTCATCTTCTCCTCATCAGGCATGCTGCTATCAGAGCCTTTCCTCTTATTTGGCCGAGTATTCCTCTGTTGCTGGTGAGAATTCTGTCTTGGTGCTGCAGTTTGGGAATTCATTGCTGGTCTGGGACTATTTGCTTGTGCACGTGTATAATGACCCTAAAAATAATTTGTTATTAATGGACTCGAATGCAACGTTAATTAAGTGTCTTTAAACACGTATTTTTAACATTTGCAATATACAAAAATACTTAGGTAAAAAGATAAATGTATCTACGTGAACTGTGTTGCTGTTCTGGTTGGAACGAGACCGTCGGCGTGAAGTGATGCCAATATTTTCACCTTTCAACAAAGAATGAACAACATCATCTAGAAAGGTCATCTGAACCATAGAAGGATCAACATTCTGAGGTTCTAACACCTGGTTTATGTAAAAAAAAAAGAAAGAAAAAAAAAGAGAAGAGAGAAAATAACAATCCACAGATGTTCACACAATGCCTAATCTGTATTTTCTGTACCAGTGTTCACCAGTCTATTTTGTGTGCTAAAGACTAACCAGAGAAAAGCCTACTTAATCCTGACAAGCAGAACTGACACATGACACAACAAATGCTGGGAACAGTGTCAAACCAAAGCAAATGTGTCTTTACATGTCATTGCAAAAATAATTTTTTTTAAAAGCAAGAAGTACCCTACCACCCATTTCTTCCCCCTCCACCGACCTCCAAATCTGAGATTTAACAAGCCGTTCACAGAATAACCCCTAAGAAGTAATTACAATACCCAAGTATTTTATAAAATTATTTTAATATACTATAAATTATACTGCAGAAACACATTACAGTACTGCTTTCAACAGAAGCAAAACTATTACAAGAAGAGAACTGAAATGACTGGGAAGAAGAACTCTAGAACTGTAGTGTTACTGGCGAGAAATACTTCATCAAGTAGGAAATGCTAAACAGATCTTCAAAGGACATGGTACAAAGTGAAAAAAGTAACATTTGGGGAATATTAATTTGAGCAAATTAAGGGTAAAAATTTATCTGAGTAATAGACTAGTCTTAAATTTTTATTGTCACACATGGTTTTGCCAGTCATTTCAAGGCAGATGGGTCATTCACTCTATTACTGCTGAGTCATTACTCTACTCTCCTGAAATAGAATTCATTACTGCCATTAAAGGCATCACTATTAACTCTTTCTGTAACATCAAATTCCAAAATAAAACTAAAACCCACCACAGCAAATATAAATTAGGGCTGCAGTAAATGCTTAATTCAATAAATTGCAGAAAGTGACTATTTCAATTGCTTGGAAAAAGTAACCATTACTGCAGTGCTGAAAGATTTCATTCTTACGAAAAGAAATTCTCAACAGAGCAGACAGGGAAGACCAGTTCTTCAAACTGGACTGCTTCACTTCAAAGACTTCACTAGTCAAATAGCAACAGCAGAAGAAACTGTAGGCCTGGTATTAATCATATCACTGCACAAATAACTCAGCTTGGGGAGGATTTAACTCATAGCCCAACACAGCTGTGCTGTAGTTTCAGTGCAGTGATACCCTCAACCTGCTGGAATTGAACCAACTTGGTGTGTTTCTGAGTGCTACCAACCAGAATTAGAACCTCTCAAAGGCACAGCTTACTTGCAGCTTGTTTTCTGAGTATCACCCATCAACTCACCTGGTCATTCATAACCACCATAGTGCGGGTGAAGAGATCATGGTGAGTGATGATGCCAGTGAACCACTGGGTGGCAGAATCCTGTCTGTACACTCTCACCCTATAACCATTTAAGGAGTACGGACCTTTGGAAGGGGAAGAAATAAAAAAGCCATTGAGGAATGCAGGAAAAAAAGAAAAAAAAACAAGGCACACATGGATTTTCCTGCCTCTAATTTAAGCTTCATAGCAAATATATAGTGCACATGGCATGGACAGCTAACCACAGATTCAGGAAGACATTTTGAAATGCAAATGGTCCATGTAAGTATGCTTTAAGGTTAATAATTCTGCTAACATTTTCAACATGCAATTTTCTTATCTGACTAAATCTTTCTGCAACCGTGATGACACGATGGGAAAATTCCTGCCTACAAAGAGCAACCACAGAAAAGTAATCTGAAAGGCTTGAAAGTGGCAGCAGCAGGTTATACAGAAGCCATTTAACAGGCTAGTCACATGCCCAGCTGCTTTGCTGGCTAAAAGATTTACATCTTGGTGGTTAGGCTCTGCATCTGCCAAGTCTTTCCCATAGGTGACCACAGAGATTCTCTCCATTACAAGAAGCAGAAAGGCAGTGGAATGATCCCGTGCCTGCTATGGCCACACAGAACTTTCAAGCACACACACACACAGTGAAGACTTCAGCTCCTGTTTTCAGACATACCAAATCCAAAGAAACCTCATACATTTTGCAAAGTTTGGTTTAATTCACCTCCAAAAGCCCATGGGGATGGGGAGCTATTATGATACAGTACCTATTTGAACAGTTTGTTTCAACAAGCAGAAAGGCAGTGGAATGATCTTGTGCCTGCTGTGGCCACACAGAACACTCAAGCACACACGCTATAGTCTTCAGCTCCTGTTTTCAGACATACCAAATCCAAAGAAATCTCATACATTTTGCAAAGCTCGGTTTAATTCACCTCCAACAGCCCACGGGGATGGGGACCTATTATGATACAGTACCTATTTTACAGTTTGTTCCAAGACCCAGAAATCAAGACTTAACCATTTTATTCATATTCAGTCTCTCACTTGATCACTGGAACTCTTAAAGTTTCATTGCACTTGGTGTTGATAAAGCATTTTGTATGACCAAGCAACACTGCCACCAAGTTCAGTTCCAACTGTGTGGGTTTTGCTACTTCTGCAATCAAACCCCAAGTCCCAGGTCAGGCAAACAGGAAGGGAGGAAAAACCAGTCAGTGACAAGCTACAAACAGCCTAACCAAAGTGATTTAAGACTGCTCAGTTGCTGAACCACACAGGCAAGGCCAGAATTCCCCTGTCTTTCCTAAAGATCAGTTTTTCCAAGCCCTGCCCCGTACATTAAGCAAGCTCGAACATCTGCAGCAAACAGGCCAGGGACCTCAGAGGTGACAGCTTTCTCTAGTAAAAAATATCCATGATCAGAACTGGGTCTATTATACCCTCTGCACGTGGCAGTCTGCTACTGTAAGGACTGTTTTTAATGTCAACATTTGAGAGATCAAGAGAAGTGCAAAAGTGGTAATTATTTAGTAATTTCCAAGTGGCCTCTTGAAACGCTTTTTGCATGTGACCATCTCATTTTTAAAACCAGCTGGGAAGAGAAATACCACACCACAGCAGCCTTCTTAACCCCATCCACATCATTCTTGGCACACTGAAACCCTGAGACCTCCTGAACCCCCTAAGCCACCAGCCTTAACTCATGCCTGGAGTATGTTTCCAGCAGCACAGACAAGGGCCAGAAGTGTGCAGCACAGGCACTGCCAATCACAGGTACATATGGGCAGAAAAACATAAAAGAATCCACAAGCTTGTGTCTCACATTTCTGGTCTTGGACCAGACAGGGTTCCCAAGGGGATACATTTCCTGATGGCTTCTCTCCAACCCTTACTCCATATGCCCCTGCAAAACACCTCCAGCTCAGCTCCCACACTTCTGACTGCCTGACCCATCCACATTCTCCACATCTTGAACTTTTAATGGCTGTCCCAAAGCTCTGCCTTATTCAGACAGTCTCAGTAAAATTCTGCCTGTGTCTGTGTAAATCTGCCATTCCTACTTTCCTATCCAAGCTCCTCCTCTCTTGCATCCTACTGCTAACTGCACAATGATTTTCAGTTGCTTGCATAAGCAGAACCAGCATCTCCCCAGCTTGTCTCACTTTAGCATTACTATGACTACAAGCCACTAGCTTCTAAGTCCTTTCCCTCAGTCTTCTCAGCTTACAAACTTCATCCTTCCTTCTCCATAGCTTCCAGCTTCTCCCATATTCCCCTACATTGACCCAGTGCCAATTTCTTTCCTCTTACTCCTTGTTCTAATCTCTGTCTGTCCTTTATCCCAGCTGTTACCCTATCTATTTTTATAAGAGCATTTATCTTTATCTACCTTTAAAAACAGTGGGTTGGGGTTTTTTCTTACATGCTGATGGGGTGACAGGAAGGAGAAAGATTAAACTGCAGTCACACGACACAGCCCAGCTCAGCTCCAGCCCAGCCCAGCCACAAGCAGCCATTACAGGAAAAGCCTGGCTTTGTCTCCAGTCCCTGGCTGAATCACGCCAGCTACACATTGTTCAAACAGCCTGTACAGTACTATGAGAAAATATGTTCAGAGCTGAAGCACACTCGGTGTTTCAAGAGGATTATTATACTTGCAGCCTGAGATTGTAATGATAAAAAAACACCTAATCGGAAGAAAGAAATCAAATATTTTAATTGTTAAAAATCCAAGACACTTCACTATGTTCCTTGAACCAGTTTTATTTGTCCCAAAAGCTTTCAGCTTGGCCAAGAGTTTGGGAGGAGTTTCATTTTTTATTAAACAAGGAACAAACTACTTTCCTGCCAAAGCTACAATCTCTACTGCAAAGCATGCTGCTGTGACTGCTGCCCAAAGAAAAAGTTAAATGAGCCAATCTTTTTTTCTTTAGTCTCATTCTTTTTGACTAAAATTCTCCCTCCTCAAATTGGTATGTTTCTTCCCAAATATCTGGAAGCAGATTTTAATGCTTCTATCCAACCCTCCTCTTTCTTCAGATAAACTGTGTTTTAACTGCAAGAGTCAAAGTAGAAAGTACTAAGTTATGATATGAAGGTCTCAGCATCGCAGAAAACAAGGAAAAGGCTGGATACTAAAAATGTTATAGAGGATGAAGTACAAGAATGTGGTAATAACCTTAACAGATGCATCTAGACAAAGCAGAACCGAAAATATAGCTTAAATTTCAGGGAACAAGAAAATGGTAATGGAGAAGGTGAAGCAAACCAGAGACGAGAGAGAAGGAGAAAAAAGGAAGAGAACATGACTAGATCACAGCAGCTAGCACTGTCAGAGGGCTGTCCCTAAGCCACTGGGAGGTTCGTGCCAACGTCAAGTCTGCGTGGCCAGGAGCAGATTATGTACCAGGAGAATGTGACAGCAGCCTCTGCTGGCTGGCCACCGCCCATGGGGCTGAGGTGAGGGCACTGCCAAGGCCCTCGTGAGGAAGCATGTGTCTCCTCAGGTCACACATCACATCAGGGGAGCAGGTGGATCTAAAGCTTCTCCTTAGATGAGGACAGCTAGCCTTCAAGGACACTGGCAGGAGATACATCTTATCATCTGTATTATTCCTCATTTGTGCACTTCTAAGCACAGAAACCTCTGAGAATCTGTATCTATAAAGCCAAAAATACAATTCCTGGAATGATGGGAGGGAGTTGCACGGGTGAGGGGGGTGGCAGTCTCATTTAGATGACCACTTCAATACTGCTGGAGCTTTGCTCAGCTATTGATTCTGTACCAGTGTACACAGAGGCTTTTACAATACTTTGTTGCTACTCCAATGAAATACAATAAACAAGATCGATTTCAGTTTCCTTTTCACATAGCCCTGATTTGATTTTGCATCACCTCTCTATCCAGTTTTGTCTGAAAATTTCATCAGCAGACTATTAACTTGTATTGCATTTAAAATTACTAACACCAACATACCAACTTACTATCTACACAATTCCACATGTTCATTTTTTCAGCATCCTTTTTCTGTGGCCCATAAGAATCACGTCTAGTCAAATGAGAAACTCCACAGAAGGAAAGATAAAAGTATTTTACTCTAAGTTCAGTATTATACTTACCATATTCCTTTTGTCTTCTGATCTTGGTTTTACCAAAGAGACTAGACAGCAAGGAAACCTCAGAGCCGTTCTTAAAATATCTGATTATTTACAGCTTCCCTCCTAATCTTCATTTACAAAATGACTGCTTAAGCGTTTTTGTTCTGAAACTGCTTTCCTGGGGATTTTAGCCCAGATCTGCAGAGGTTGGTTTCTGCCTCCTAATAACAACCCCTCTGCAGAGCTTCCTGAAACTTAATGAATATACTGCAAATGCACAGAGCATTTCTACTATCAGCAAGATGGCACCAAAACAGTTTCTTGAAATTCAAACTAGTTTTCTTGTATCTACAGCGTAAATATTATTGTACACAGCTTTTTCTGCAGCCTCCCAGTATTAGAATCAAGTTACAAATTGTAACTGATTTGAAAGGAACTTTTCAGACAGGAGGAGAGAGCATGGAGTAGGGATCTGAAAGTATTCTTCATCTGCGACAGAACTGTGAAGAACTACAAGCACAGACAGGTACCTGAAAAGTTATCACATGTAACAGTAACACTAACAGAGCACAGAACAGTTTTAAACATGCCAAAATGTGTGTGGATGCCATTCATACACACTTATTTTCACAACAAATTTTATAAAATATCGACAGACTAATGATATTCAGCTTTTGGTGTAATCACTAAAACATCAAATAAGTTAAGAGCAGTCTGAAGTAATCATCAACAGCTTCTTACAGTCTTGTAACAAATACGTCTAAAAAATAACTTCCAAGTTAAAAAATATATTCTCCATTTTATCACAAATGCTATGGGATGAGACCCACACAAGTAATGGCCTTAAGCTAGCTAACACAGAATATAAATAACACAATTTCCCACATAATTACCTTGCATAAAAATCTCCTGAACCTTTTGTTCCTTTACCCAGGCTTTTACCTCCTCATGTAACTGCGGGTTATCCCTGAGAACTGGGTTTAGACTGTCTACGTCGTCCTAAAGTAGAGATTAAAAAAAGAACCATATGTTATGTTTACTTGTAACATTTTTGTTTATTTTCCTAGATGTATTAACACAATATTAAGTGTTAGATGCTAATTTTACTGATTGCCTACAAATCCCTGCGCTATTTTTAGAAAAAACTTAAAAGTGTAACATAGTGCTAGAAGTTATTTCATGGGAACACAGTATGTCAGATCCCACATGTGGCCAGACTTGTAAGCTATTAATAGGATCACACTTTCATAGTGTCTTACTACAAGCTAAAAATGCCATCTAAAGACTTAGATGTTCACAGGTATGCACAAAGAATTGTTTGAATAATTAACAATTTTTTTAAAAAAAATCTGTTTTCCATATCTCTAAAATGTAATATGGACATGTTGAGCATAAACACAGATATCAAACCTACAAATGTAACACACAAGCAGTATTTTAAGAGAAACAAGCATTCTGAGAGAAACACCATTGCTGATTTTCAAATACATTGGCCTTTGTTAATTAGGCAGTTTCAAATAAGACATATTTTAATATTTATTACAATCAGTTCTCCTGGAAAAGATTATTTTCCAGTATTTGGTAGGATATCATCTGGGAAACTAAGATATATTCAGTGGCTGTGTCTTTCTAGCAGAGAAAAAAATTAGGCACAGAATCTGCTTCATATCCTTGCAAGCGTGGCTTAAGAATCAGCACTCGTCTCTGGACTCCTAGAACAGCTATTTCTCTGTTTCAGAGCAAACTTGCTATTTCTGTCTTTGAGGCAAAGAAAGAAAAGCCTGGTGGCTCCTCACGCAGAAAATGGCCTTGGAAATCTGTGAGCAGCAGCAATATTCCTTTATACCAAGAGAACTTCAGACAGCTAAAATAATGAGTGTAATTCTCCACATACAAAATGTAGAATGTTTTATCAGTACTGCAGCTGAAACCAAGCAATTTCTTTCCTTGATCTCCAACAAGTTCCTTGATGTTTCACAATTTATTATGAAGAGCTCCAGCCACAGAACACAAAGATACAAGCAACACCCAGTGAATCGTGCATTGCTGCCAGGCCCTCAAGTGACACAAGCAATTTCTCTCTGTTCATCTGGATGAGATTATTCCTGCTAACCCACTGATGACAGGATATCCATTTTCAATTCAAAATTCACTTCCTGACACTTGGAGATTCGCTGTGCTCCACTATGGAGAATGCATCAATGCTTTGGTTATTAGAGAAAATTACTCTCTCTAGCCTTATGCTTTTACAAAGGGCATGACCTTGGACTGAAGAAATGGTTAAGGTGACCATTTTAATACATGTAAATTGGAACAAAGTGAAAGTGAAGGAAGATCAACAGGACCTCCACCACAAGGTTCAAAATACCAACCAGATAAGTATGCTGTAGCATTACCAGAGGCACAAGAGGGTCATAAGTAAAATCTATTCCAGGATGGCCTCTCCCAAAGCAGTTTTAAAAAAGAGTATTAGCTATTTTGTCTATGTGTGCAAATCCATTTGTGCAATGATCTTCATACAGAAACACCACCACCACCACTGCAAAGGGGGAATGATTTGCCAGGGGAACACAATGGATCCTGGAACTGGAGCTGTGTGATGATCAATCATCTGCCCTCCTCTCCATGCACTCTCTTTCACAGCAGTTGCAAGAGACTCCTGCACCACAAACTTCCCCACTCAGATCCACGTGCACTGGATCTAAGCAACAGACCAAGGACTGCAGTACTGAGTTTGGCTGACTTACAAATGCAGTTAATATGCAGATCTTGTACATTTTGAGTAATCTCTTCAGTCACATCTAAGAAAATTTGTACCTTCATTTTGAGATTATACACATTGTTTAAGTACCATGAAATCAAACCTGTTACTCTTAACATTATACTATTTCCATGAGTTCTTTACACAAAGCTTTTGAGTCTCTATGTCATCTTAAGCCACTTATGATTTGTTTCCTGCAGGCAACACACACTGGTGCTTTTTTTTAGATTGCACATCCTCCCTAAGCATCTTGGCCTTCTTTGAACTTGACAACGAAGATATGTCCATCCTACATAAGGTGCATTTGAACCTCCATCTCCTATTCAGATGCATGACATCAGCATCTTTGGCTGAGAGTGCTCCACCTGAACACTTCGAAAAGGAGACTGCAAAGTCCATTTTGGATTTATCTCCTCACCCTTGGAGAAAAATGAGCTCAAAGATGAGCTACAAAAGGCATAACTTAGGTCACAGACCCATTACACAAACTGCATGCAGGTGTGACTGGGATTATGTGGATGATAACAAAGAGAACCCAGAGTTTCTAAATATATACACACAATACACATTTAGCATATCAATCACAGGGTAGGGAGAAGATCATAACAGAGCAAGTTCTGTAATCTCAAAAATTCTGTTCTTTTGTGTACATGCATCTACGAAAAAAGGTGTGTGCCATGTCTTACCCTTTTTGCATCTTTAGTCTAAAATCTGAGGATCTAAACCCCAGGAAATTAATTGCATAATGTGTTAAACCATAAAGCAATGGCATTAACCACACTGTTTCAGCACACATGACAAACTCTGGCAAAAGCAAGGAGAGGACAACAGGCAAGGCTGATGATTTACAGTCTCTTCCCTGGTTTAGCACTCAAGACAAGCAGATGACTCTGCAGTTCCCACTTCTTTTCCTTACCCTGTGTTTATATTGCTCAAGGAACAATTTCTGTCTACAGATTTGAACCTTGGCAATTGTAACCCTCAAGTCTTCCTCTTCTTGGTTGATGCAGTGCGATTGACAGACTAACCTCCAGAAGATTTAAATGCCCTACAGGATTTTCCTCCAGACTTGTCCTCATTTGAAAGCAGAATTACAAACAAAAGCAAGTATGGTACCCTCTCCTAGACTAGTTTTTCCACAAGTCCAGGAATACCTCCTCCAGAAGGATGTTAATACTGGTTTGAAATCTTTATGCAAATCAAGATGCAAATCAAATAAAGGGGACTGTTATATTCTTCTTCAAATCTACTGTAGGAAGCTCTTTTTATGTACTTCAAGTGGCAGAGCCCCTTGCTCCACAAATGACTATATGCAACTCTGGGAAGAAGACAAAGGGCCTGTGGGCTAGGAAAACACGGTTGAGATAACCCCTCCTGCCCTTCTGGAGAACAGTCACATGAGGCAATGTGACTACCAGAAGCTTGCCAATCTATTACAAGTTTTTTACATCTTTGCTGATATTCTCCCTTCTTTCTAGATCAAAAGAGGAATTCACTTTGGGTGGACCGGACTTTATGCTTAATTATCCAAATAACTGAGTCAGCTGCATGTCTCTCTAGGTGATCATTCTCACCAGCTGGGGATGTGTTCAACTCCAAGGAAGTCCTGAGAAGAACAGAAAATGAAATTTTCCCCAAGTATCAAAAAGAAGCTGTTGTTTTCTGAGTATATCTGTTCTTTATCCGTTGCAAAATGATACAAGCAGGTTGTTACCTGCACTATCAAGTTAAGATACCACACTCGCCTAACCAGGAAGGAGAAATTTGTTTTCAGAGAAGCATTTTCAGAGAATTTATTCAAACAAAAATAATGTATCATTCAGAGTCACAGGTGAACAAGTGCTTAGATCACTTGTCATGTGTCAAAATTCCTTTGAGATCAAACAAATTTCAAGATAGTAGCCACAGGAAAACAAGTCAAAATCTCAGTGAGGATTCTCCTACTCACTCTCCATCCACAAAAAAATATTGTCCAAGACCCTGAGAGCTATCCCCAGATGTGCTGAACCTGCCCATTGCCCAAAGACCACACAAAGTGCTCTGAAAGGCTCAGAAGTTCCTTTTGCACTTTGGGCAGTCAGGAATGACTGTGGTAGGAAGGCCTACATATTTCCACAGCTACCTCTTCCACAGGCAACACATTTCCTCACTACTTTAAAATACTCTTCCAAGTCACTGGTCAGAAACTTGAGGGGCAGAAATGAGGTCATCGAGAGATGAAACCCCGGAGCAAAGAGGAACTAAAAAGGGGATTCCAGTAGCTGCCCCTATCCCCAGTCACACAGCCTGCATGCTGCTTATGTCAGCTGTCAACTCTCCACTGCCAGCAAAGAACAGAAGAACTGACAATATGCATTCCAGGTAAGCCAACCCTAGAAAAACAGCGGCTTTTGACATTAAAAACGTTTGAATCAGAACCCTGAAGGCTACATCTCAACACACATCTGTAAACTTTCATTTGGTATAGCTCGTTCCTTGGTCATGGGGTGTCTGTATTTGGCTTCATGCATCAAGGACATCTTTCTAATATCAGTAAGAACTCATTTCAGCTAGTGTTTTCCAGAGAAAGACTAAGTAGATTTTGCAGTCCTCGCAAAGGTCAACGCCACATTAGTCCTCACCATCTGTGGCTTAATTAACTATAGCTTCCTCTGGCTGCTTAGAGGTTTTCTGATAATTTGGGACACGAATTAGATGAAAACTAGCACATAACCAACTTGACAGTGCTGTTTACAATGTTTACACAGTGTGCAGTGCACACTGAAATAAACATTTTGTCAGGACTTTTAATGGTAGAGGGACCACATTTAAATTCAAACAGTGCAAAAGAAAATGTCAGAGAGAAGAGTGTCCTGAAAATTCAGTTTTGTCCCTGTTTTGTAAGTGAATATTAGCTTCTGTAAAATGAGCCCTCCAACTGTTTTTTTTTTTTCCTTTTGCATCAAGTCATTTGTACAACAGCACTGAACTTCAGCTGCATGGAAGTTAGGTGTGAGAACTGCAGTCTGAAGACAAGCCAACACTTCTCCACTGATTGCCACAAGTCTTTGGAGAGCAGAACAGCGATAGCAAAAAGCATTCTTTAAAATCTAAACTGCTGAGAATTTATACTAATCTGTTAATGCCATTTTTAGATTATTTTCTCCTGTTAAAAGATTAAATATTATACCTGCACCCAGCCTCCAACCCATTCATGCCAATTTTCACTCCTCATTTGAAAGCAGGCCTGTACAACTCTCCTGATTTTCATTTCTTGATAAGCAGCAAAATCCTTTTCCTTTTCTTTCATCTTTCACTAATCATGTCACCTGACATATGTGATTTTATCACTGATCTGCAATCTCTTTCACTGACTGTAATTTTTAGCAATCTTAATATTAACATTGTCCTCCTTGACATCAGAGTAAGAAAAAACCACACAAAATGCACGCAGTCAGAACACCAAAGATTATAACAAGAACATCACCTATGGATTGGTAGTATCCCTCTGCCCTGCTCCCAGACTTTATTTCCAGTGGCAAAAGATAAACATCTAACTAAGACAGAGAAAAACTGGCAGCGACTGACACCCTGAGGGTATCACCAGGCAGGCACTGCGGCTGCCACACAGACCACACCAGAACTTAGGAGGGAAATAACCAAATTTAAATGAGTCTAAATACAGATCTCCCGCAGCTTCTTTCTAGACACACAGCATGCATAAACCGCGGGTAAACAGCATATTCCTGATTTCTCCCTGGCAAGTGAAAGGCTACCCCGGCTGCCGTGGCCCCGCAGCTGGTGCGCCGGAGGCAGTGCCGGGCTGCAGCCACAGCCGGAGCAGCAGCGCCTTCCCCGCTCTGGGAACACCGAGCCGGGCAGGGCAGCCTCCCTCCCGGCCCCTCGTCCATCCAGGACAACGCCGCCTACTAACACCAAGGCTGGAAAGCTAGAAAGGCTAGAAAGTTTTTTGGGGAGATTGTAACTTCCCAGTTTACCTTAAACGGCTTTGTCTGAGCTGAGAGAAGAAGCTTAGGCTTACCAGGCGACGCTAGCGCTTTCTATGTAAACCCAACCCACACTTGACCTATTTTCTGCTGTTCTGAGCGCACAGTCACAATTTACCTCATTCAAACCCGGCAGCTGCCGGGCTACATCTGAACCAGTTAAGTCAAGCTTGAAGGCACAACCCTGACCCCTAAACCAGAAACAAAGTCGAGCCGAGGTCAGCCCTACTTACACGTGCACAGAGGCACGGCCACATGGGGAAAGCAGGGAAGGGCAGTGACGCTGGCCCTGCCTGCAGGGGCCGGGACAGACAACCGGGATAACTAATCCCCACCCAGCAAGGGGCTCTGAATGCACTGTTCCAAGGACAAATGTTTATAGATATTTCAGACCACAAACATTTAGAGATTAGGGGTTATTTTCAGTGTGTGACAGCAACGACTACATTTTTGTAAGTGGGAAGTTAAAATTACAAGGGGAAAAAAGATGAAGAATACAAATTTAGTGATTTTCCAACTGTCAGTAAAGTTAACATTTCTCAGGAGAAGCTATCAACGATTTTCTGCTGCTCCCTACCCTTCCCTATGCATAATACTTCTCCCCACACACTCCTACTCCCTTCCTCGTTTTACCTCAAGAGCTGAAACTGATTTTAAAATTTTAATTATCAGGTTTGAGAATCAGGAGATCAGGGCTACATACACTTCTCCAAGTCCTGATTTCAGGCTTGAAGACACATCATTACACTCATTTGTTCAGTTCTGGAAGCATAACTGATATACTAACATTACCAACATAAACATACAGGGGGAAAAAAAATGTGACTTGCAGTCTAATGCTCTCCATGATGTTAACTTACTAACACAAAAATCAACAGAGCTATTTGCCTTCCTATGAAACTATAAATACCTCAGGTGAAAGGGGCATGGTGTAACACATTTTTTACAAGTCAGTTTATTATTCTTCTATCTGTAGATGACAATCTGTTATGGGAAGGCAGACGGGAAATCAGAACAGCATGAACAGAGACAGGATGAACATTCAGCAGGAAAGTAAGTAACAACCAATGGATAAGCAAAACCAAACCTGGGCTAGACAAATATTGTCAATAACCAGCCTAAATACTGTTCTAGTGACATCTACACTAGTCTTGCACTTTTGAAAATAAGAGATTTAAAAAACAGATGACCCTTTGGCTCACAAATTATGTTACTCTCTCTGAGCTGCTAGGACAATCTGGGTCACAAAAGCAAACTCTTCCCCCAAAATCATGTATCTTTTAGCATCTAAGACTTCCCCAAAAAAGTGCCTCCTATCCACAAAACAGAGGGCTTTCAGCTTCCACCCAGAACACTGTGGTGACCCTTTGTACTACTTACATTCTCCACATGCAGACAAATAAAGGTCAAATAACTACACTACTCCATGTCCACCTTCTCTCACATTTTGATGACACAGCCACACATTTGCTTTTCTTTCATTTTCCACTGAATCACATTTCCTTCCGCTTCCTCACGGCAGGCTCCACGTATTTATCACCACCATCTCAGCAATATGCAACTTGTACTAATTTTTTCTAATTGTAAGAGAAACAGGGAGGGAGTACTGGTCCTAAACCACTCAGTCATGTGGCAATACTGGAACAAGCCTCTGAGTCACTAAGCAACTCACAGCCACTATGGGAAAAGAAACCTCAAAGTGCAGACATTTCTCTGAAGCAAGCAATTAGCAGAGTGAAGTTGATGCTAACAAGGAGAGCTGCTAAGTAAGTAGATTGAAGAACTCTCTTTTATACATTGACACTAACATTTAAAAGTGAGAACGAGACACCCTGTGAATTGCGAACAGCTTTCAGAAGGTATTCAACAAGACCCAAATCACATCAGGTGGAGGACAAGCTGTATGAAGGAGTCTTTAAGCAAAAAGACAGCACATTCTGTGGATCACTAGTTGTCTGGACTAGTGGGCTGCTAGAAAGGCAGTCTAATGCAACCAGAAATCAAGCCAAGACATGAGGCCTGCTCAGACACTGACCACTTTACAACAGGCACATCTCCAATCACGAGGGACAGCAGGGGTTATCTGTGGCAGCTTGCAGGGGCAGCTGGAAGGCTGTGTCCCACCACCACAGAAAATGACTGACTGGACAACTCATCTCTAAGCTTACAGTAGCCACCTCCATTGAGCCTTTTAGCAGTTGCATTACCCAGCAATATTCCTTCATGAGACTACAGGTAACTGAGAGCTTACTGAAGTGAAAAGCAAAGGCCTCTCAATTCAGCTCTACAGAAGAAAACTGCAGAAAACTGTCCAATACATGTCAGTATGATGACAGATCCTAGAATCAGCACCACCTCCTAGAGATATCCATCGGTGTATCACTCTTGTGAATGACTGCCTGCTCTGGAATTTGAACTACCACCAGCTTAGACTGCCAACAGTAATCACACAGCTACCCAGTCTCTTCTGCAGATATCCTCAACCCCATTTACCAAATAGGAACTCTGGAAACAAATAACTTTCCAGCTCCTTTTCTCTATAACTCATGAGTATTATGTGCAGAAAACAAATCTCTACAAATAATAAAAATATTTTAACTTTCTTTTTTTTAAGGCAGAAAGAACACACCAGATACCATCCAAATGTTCTTGAAACCCAGCGTCTTTAGTCCACGGAATTACATTAATGTTTTATTTTCAAGTGGCTTTCAGGGATTTATTTGATAATGTGTTTTTTAGAAGACAAATCCATACATGTTGGCCCAAATGCTGGTATTATGAAGGTAGATAAAAATAAAACTAATTTTTCTCACATTTTAAAAGTACCACTGTATTTGCAGAGAACTTTTCAAAGATTATTTTGAATAGGATTTAAGGCAGCACTGTCTTTTTTTCCTGTAGAAAGCTCCACTATGACCTGCTGGAGTCATTTTAGACATTTTCCCTATAAATAACAGATCTGACCAGCTGGAACATATATCACAGCTGGATTAACATTACAGCTCTCTGCAACTCTGGAGAATGCCATGGATATGCCTTTTATAGAACTGATGAATAACGGTCTTGCAAGGAGGAAAGATTAAATTGCTAATCAGAAAACAGGGATGTTTCAGTTCTTGCTGCAATAAATTCCCTGGGGTCAACTTAGGAAAGTCATTCAGAGTTTAAAATTGATACAATGATCTTCTATTTCACAATATTTTTGGATAGATAAATCTCCTAGCATGCAAAACCAAAAAATTCCTATTGAAGACATAATTCAAAACTGAACTACATCACCTGGGGAAGAAAAAAAAAAAGGAAGAAAAAAGCTCAAGCCTGTCAAGCACCATATACCAAGTCTTATGCATTCTGAAACCTGCTTTAACCTGATTTTATCTGCTGTATACCAAAATGGTGTGACTTGGTGATAAGATAATGAAAGCAGAGAAAACATTCAAATGGGGTAAAACCCCTGCTTCTGTGCTTAAAATGTAATTTCTAAATTGCATGCTTAAAATTTACAATTAAAATCACAAAAAATATAATCATTAGTGAGATGCACAGAAATTACTATGGTTCAAACTCACTTGCTTAGCAAAACCACTAAAATTCTACCCTCAACAACACTAGCAGATACGCTCAAGTGGAAGAGGTTGCAGGGGAAGAACAGGAATAGCTCATTTTAATTCCATTCAAAAGACAAGAAATGTTTGCTAGATTGAAAGGCGGTGTCAGTATTTATAAACAATAGTAGTAAAAAGACTTTATAACTGTAACTACTAGTATATTGTTAAAAAAATAATGCTCTCTCCACAAGCCCTTAGTAAAGTTATTCCAATGTCTAAGAAAATAGCAAGGTTCATACTTGGTTTTAATTCTAGATATTCAAGTTTGTATAAAATTACTTGAGTTTCTCCCCAGATGTCTGGCCTGGAAAAAGTATTAGATACACTGGAACTGCTATAGCTCTCAACCTCTACTAACTGTAGCTGAAGGCTGTGGAGTAGCTCCTGTGAAGCAGTAACCCCAGACTACAAATTATTACTTCTATTAGTGTAAGTTCAAAAATACATTCTGTAAGAAAAAGGTCGAGAATGGCAGCCAGAACAAAGGGACACTGTATCCAAGGGAGGAACAAAAGCAAACAAACCCATGGGCACTTCAGCAAATGAGCTATTGTGTTTATCATGTCAAGATAAGGCTTAATTTGCTTAAGAACACATTTCCATGAAACTCAGGTTTCCCCCTACCTGAAATGCAGGAATGCTTACTCTCTTCCTGCTCTGAGTAAAAATTCCCATGCAACACTGCAGAGTTTACTTGCATCACACTTCTGGGATCCCTAAAGCACCAAGGATTCCCAATCCCAACAAACAGTAACTTGGGAAACCAAGAACACAGGGGCAAAGCAGCAGCTGGTTGTAATGTTAAACAGACTTGTCTAGGAGCTGATGGAGTCTGGATTACAGAAGAAGGGTTGGTCAAGACCACCACGTAAGAAAAATACTTTAAACTTTCATTTTTAATAGATAAAATGGAAATTTTAAGGACACAGAACCAGAAATAAGGCTTCCTTCACTACTAAGTGACATTTTCCATGGATTTTTACTGGTGAAAAAGTAATCACTTGTGATCAAACACAGGAAATTTTTACCCAGAAACACTGGATGGATTTTTAAACTCAGTAATCCCAAGCATGGTTTTTCAGGAGTATTAAAATACTGCAGTAAAAGGATTTGATATTCACCTTCAAAAAAGAAGCAGGTTTTGTTGCATCTCTTGCGTTCTGATATCCAAACTTTTAATTACTTACTTAAATACTACCTCCTAGAGTAGGATTAATGAAATCAAATCATTGAACTGACTGGTTTTTCAGCAATTGTGGGAAGAGTATGACAGAGGAAGGAAAACTGTTTTCCAATGGATTTGAGTGTCATCTGCATTGTAGCAACCTCAGCTTATCCCCAAGGCCTCACAACTCTTTCCCCCTTCCTCCTTGTGTTCCTTCCCACAGCTTCAGCAGTTCACCTCAACTCCCTCCCATGTGGAGAAGTCACACTATTTGTGGCAGCTGCATCACCTTCCTGCTGACTGATGGCCTCCCCTCCACGCTGCTCACTTCCCCAAGGCTTGTCAGATCTGAAGAATTCCACTCCTGTACCAAACCTTGCTGAGACAGATAAAAAAAGTCCTTACTGAAGCCCTTACTTCTTAACAGATCAAGGTAAAACAGAAAGGTCCCATTTTATTCCGCCTCTTTTGAGAAAACAGAGGAAGTTCTCAAACAAGAAGCTCTTTTTCAAAGAGGAGCACAAATACAGGCCTAGGGCAGATGATGTACATGTCCCTCTGCCTCTACAAATGGAAGGTGCCAATCCCTCCTCCCTCATTCCTGTCCTTTTGTGAGCGCTCTGATGAAACTCTTGTGTCCTGCACGTGTTGCTGGGAGCGAGGACTGCAATGACTCATCTGACCCACTTCTAGCTGGCCGCAGCTTTTTGCTTCCCCACAGTTGGAGCCTTGCACTTAAACTCACATGTGTCGGTAACAAGCTGTTTAGACCATCGCTCTTTAGGAGGCTGCCAGGGAAGCCAGCTGGACTCCTTATGGGTGGTCCAGAGACATGGGAAAGAATCGAGACAGTTCTTCAGCACAACACTGAGAGGAGTTAAAGATGCAGGAAGCTGTGTGTGCCTGGGCTGCCCATGGAGGAACTGAGAGCAGGAGGGGAGCACGCAGGTTCTGTGGCCGGCACCGGGAGTTGCTGAGCTGCTGCTTCTGGCACCCTCAAAGGGTGGGATCAACCCCAAAAGCTCCTGCCTGCTTCGTCAGTGGAGGTACAAGTTTATGGGAAAAGCAATTTTCTGCTGCAGTAGTTATTTTTAAGCCTGAAGCTTAAAGTAAAAGAAGTCTGAAAGATGAGTGCACATATAATTATGGGGTGCTTAAAATACAGACAAAAATATACTATTTTATCCCTGTTTCAAGATGTTTAAAGAATTTTTTATGTGCACATGTCATTACTACACAAGCCCAGCTTACTTGCTCTTACAAGCAAACAAGTCATGGAACCCAAAGGCATCCAGGTCTGAAATATCTAGTGTCTGCCCACAATGAACAGAAAAGCAGAGCAGTGGAGTTGCCCATGGCCCTTCACTCAAGTCTTTCTTAATGGCATATATCACTCAAATTTGTAATAGATCAAGATAAGTGTATATTAGGTCCTGTATCTGATGTGCCTACTTCATGACTAGTGAGAATGTTTATTATTTCAACAATCTTTAAGGCGTGTTAGACATTTGACCTGCCAGCACTCAGACGTGCCACACACATTTAGAAAAGGAGCAAAGTACAGGTGCCTATCACTGTTCATGCAACACCTCCCACAGGGGATTTCTCACTGCCCTATCTTTACATCTGCAAGCTTCAACACAGAGGTAGACAGGCAGACTGTACCATTTTGAAACACTAAAGCAACCAGGCTTGTCTTCCAGAAAAAAAAGTTTAGGAGAGTGTAAAGGTCTGAAGAGAGATTTCACCATAAACATTCGTTCTCAGCAAGATTTTGTTTTTTAAAGAAAATAAGCAAGAGGACTTTTTAAAGACTGTGTACCGTTCCTTCCACTTTCTTCCCCGAGTGGTAAAATACCCTTTGTAGGAAGTTTAATGATTGTGAAGAAACTTCATTTGAATTCTGTCCTGCCTCCCTCCACTGTGCACATTTGCTCCAGTGCTGTGTGCTCAGAAATCCTATGGAAATACATTATCACACACAGTATGTACATATTTGGAAGTATATAATCAATCATGCACCCTCGCCCTGCCCAACCCAGACACACAGCTGAAATGCACTCAGTGCTTCAGGCAGAGTCTTTCCAGATCTTTCCACAAGCGTATTATACTATGAAAAAAAACACAATATAAAACACTTTTTGTTATTCTTCATTTGCTCGTCCGAATTATAATGCAGTTGACTCCAGCTGCTTCAGCCAGCAACAGCAGAATCACACACTTCAGCCCAACAATGTCCTTGATGGGCACTGCCAAACACCACCCAGACAAAAACACCACTCTGATGAGGTCACGCATACCATATGCTGGCCTTTAATGCTTCACATCCCCATCTATAGTCCTTCAAGTAAACGACAGTGCTTAAACAAATTAAGGCATGATTAGCTTTGCTGCTGCCTAACTTAATATGTGTATCACAAAACAGACACAGATAGATGTCACAGAACAGTACAAATAACTTATTACAGAAGACCACTTCAGTTCAAAGTATTTGCTTTAGGTCACACTTTTATGTGCAGACTTAACTCTAACTGTTCCTTAAAACAGCTTTTTGGAAGAAGTGTTCATTTTCAGACTATAGCAAGAGCCTTTACACCCACTACACTTGTGAATTTTTAAACACAGAACACACATGACATAGTATGAATGCAAAGTGGAATTCACATTAATGACCTAACATACGTTTCAGTCCATTTCAGGACTACACTTCCTACAGATACTAATTTGACATTAAAAATGCACATGGTAAACTTTATGTCTTATTTGCTACAAAGGACAGAATTTTCATTCCATTGCTAAGCAAAGTACCACAGCAAACGTTCACATCTGCTTTATCCTCAAGATCCCCTCGTCACCACCATAAAAAGAACTACATGACTAAATGGTCTGACCATCCCAGATTAATGAATGAGTCACTCAGTCACACACAAGTTTCACATCGAGAATAATACAGTTTACATCCTCCATGAAGCAACAAGATAAAAGCCACCAGAAACACGTTGCAGGTTGGTGTTTAAGGCACCACACATACAGAATCCAAGCACTTTCTAAAGAGAAGGGCAGGATCCTAAGCAGTGCACGCATAAGGCAAAAGAATCACATGCACACTTAGCAGTAAAGAACAAATTCACTGGCAAGTGTTATAGCAGGTATAGCAAACCTTGTGAAGATATGGAAGTGGGCTCATATAATGCAGCTGCATACCCTACTTTTAATAACGATATTCATCTAGCCCTTAGCAAGGTCACTGAATCTCTTAACAACTAAAACATGTTTATTTATGCAAAGAGCAGACATGGCATGGGAATGCATGGGTCACGATTCCCCAGAAGTCCTGCCAAAGTCTCTTTAATCTTGTTCTGGAAGAACCACTTCTGGTAACGACAGTAATTTAGCTCTTTGCCTACTCAAACTTTGTTTTTCCTGCCAAGTCTGAAAGGATGCCAAGTGTGCTGTTTTCCTTGCTTTGAGCAGTTGTCACCTTTACACTGGGCAGCAGCACCTTATTCATGAAGCCTTTTGGCCCAATAGTTATGTGAAACACCACTGTTTCTTCATCAGAACTGATGTGAGCAGCATTTGTACCAAATACTCATCTGCTGCCCATTACTGGTATTATGAGTCTACGTAACGATGGGAAAAATTAGTCAGTAGTTAAGAATTGTATCTGAAGTGAAATGGAGTCTTCCCACACAAATTCAAACTTTGTTTGTTTTGGCAGGAAGATACTGGAATTTTAGGCACTAACAGCAAAATGCAATAAAAAAGTGTTTAGGTCACCATGGTCTCTAAGGACTTCATATTGAAAATGTGCAGCCATGAGAGCTTAAACATAAAACTAAACGTTTCAGAAGACTTAAAGTTAACTCATCCCTGCAAAGAATGATTCCTCAGTTCTGTGTTCAGCTCACAAGCAGATCAATGCTGTTCCAGACTAAACAAGGGAGCAAAACCACCATTTTTTTGCAAAGTAGATAGTAACAAGAAGCTTACCAAAGATTTATCTAGGACCTGGTATTATGGCAAAGAAAAGGGAGGCCAAAGAAAAGGGAGGTCTTTCAGAAAAAACATATAAACTACCTTACATTACATGACTAATGGCTAGGAATGTGATTTCCAGCATTAACCAAAAACAGCATGCAAAAGGAATAGAAACAACCCTCCCACTTCAGGTACCTTTGAGCAGAAAGTAAGTCTCAGTAATAAAGCCAGTATTTCTGTCTAACATACTGTTAGTATATACAGTTTCTGTTCTGTTGAAGATGTTATCATTCAGTAAAGCTCTTATCTGTACAATTAACTTGTAAAACTTGGCACTGAGATATTGCTACACCTGTAAAGAGACATTCCTACGAAAAACAGTTCTCAAGCTTTTTATAATCATTCAAATAAAGAAATCTTCGCACTATTCATCAGTGAGCACAATGCTGTTTTATGCTACTACACTCAATATCCAAGCAATATCCAGATAAAATGCAAATTCTGGATGCCTTAGTACTCAGAGGAATCTCCATCAGCAAACTTCTTGTAATGTTAAAATAAACAATTTAAGTGTCTTGTCACCAAACTACTCATGATGGATACAGATCAACAGCCTCCATCTCAGGTTTCAATAGGTAAGTATTTGCTCCATGAGAGGAAATAGCCTGATCTAACACAGATTTGCCCTCTATGTGTCAAAAAGAGGCCAACGGTTAGGGAGAGCAAGCTTATCTCTGGAACTATTTTTGACAAGCTACTGCTTTGTAGCAGTTTTTGGTGCATCTCTCTCTGAGAAGTGAAGTCGCGAACACTGCTAATTTCAGTACTGCCGACCAAGACAGCATCAAGCCAGCTGTTCATATGACACATTTTAAAAAATATTACCTTCAACCTGAATGCACCTTCCCAAATTAAGGTGCTTCCAAGTCTAATGCTCTATCAGTTAATATTCTTTGAAGGGCCTAAAATGCATAGAACATGGCCATGTCACTGCCTGGCAACAGCATTGTTTAACAAGAGGCAGTCCTACGTTCAGTTGGCTTTGTTCAGATCAGAAATGATCCACTGCCAAAAGGAGATTGATCACTGTTACTGGAATGGCATTATCAGACACATGATCTTGACAGATTTCAGGCAAAGGACAGACACTAGCACCAGTGTTTGCTCTGTAAAATGAATCTGGAAGATTGCGGCTGGACTCAGAGGGTGAATTTACACTTGATGGCTCAGCTGATTTAAGAGGTCGCTGCTGCCAGAGGAGGATATCCCACTCTGTGTTGCGTCATCCTGACCCCCTCCGCGGAGGAAGCCACAGCACTGGATGCACCCTGGGCTAATCCAGCTCAGCTCATCACCATGACAGGCTTTCCCCCGTGCTGGAAAATCAAGGCTGTGCCGGTTCAGAGGACTGAGGGCGCTGGCGTGGGGTCTGACAGTGGGAACTGCTGTCTGCGGCAGAGCCAAGCTGTTCTAGCAGCTCGAGTCGTAACATGTAACCTCACCCTGATGAGAAATGTTCAACTCGTTTGGCTTCCCTACCACAGACACACAAAAGCACCAGCCCTTCCATGAACTGAACCTCCCTCTCCTTTCCCTAGGACTCTCTCTCAGCCACTCTTTTTCTAGCTCTGTATTTGGCTTTGGGGGAAAAAAAACACATCTTGGTGAAGCAGGAGGGAAGAAGGGGTGTCAGGACAAAATTACACAGCATTTATTCAGGGCCATCTGTTATTCCAAGCCTCTAAGTACCATCTTATAAAATAAGACCAGATAAAATAAGATGCATTTTATCACCACAGTGTACCATCCAAGCCATAAGGAATTTATGGCTATTGTAATTGCAATCAGCTCAGCACAAGTTGAAGTATTAAGTATTTTTTCTATTTGCCACAGAAGAGATTTTTAGACCTTCTTCTGAAGCAGCAAGGGGAGGAATCACTATTTCTCTTGTTCTTTAAATACACAGACATTAATATCTTAATGCGTTTCTAATTAATGGAGAGGCATTAAAATCAAGGATACTGGAAATTTTAGCAGGCTTAGAAACAACAGTAAGCAAAGTGTTTATTTTTTAAGAAACTAACATTTTCTGCTATTCATTTTCCAAGTGAACCAAAAATAAGTGGAATATCATACAAAGACCTGGAAATGAAAGCTTCAGAAGAAGGGATAGTATCTTCTATCTGCTCTACAATTAGTGGTACTGGTTAACCTTTAAATGGGTCAGGTATTTTAACTGAAGGGGCTACAGTAATATTCGTGGCACAGTACTGCTTGACACAGTCAGATTAACTAGAATCATATACAGTACCAAATATAATCTTTCACAAAATAAGGAATAATGTCTGCCACTACCAACAGAAAACTGTTCCTGTAACACAGAACTTGAACATAAAAGGCACTTAAACAATAGTAAGATCATGGCTTTTAAAGAAGTTAAATGGATAGTACATATACACTAGTGAAATTTCTTACCTGATAGGGCTGAAAGGCACTATCTTCAGTTATGAAATCCAGCTGTTTGTCCACAAGGAATTCTACTGCAGTAATTGAATTGTATACACTTTTTCCAACCAAGGGCTTGAATGTCTATCAAGGAAAAGAGAGAAAATTAGGCAACTGAAAAAACCCCTCAGCACATCAACCCCCCAAAACTGTATAAATACTGACATATTCTTCCATCAAAATACACTAAAACACAGTAACAGTTACTAGTTATACAAGAAAGGAGGATTTTGTGTTCTGTCATTTTCTCCTTTGTGCCGTTGGTGGAAAACCAGCTAGAAAAGAGAACTACACCATACATTTTCTTTCCTTCACTATGCTTGAGCAAGATTGTTTACCACAGAAGCTCAAAGTACAGGAGCACCATTCCATCCAACACACAGCTCAGCCCGCAGATCCTCTCTCCCTGCCTGCAGGACCAGCTAGCACAGCAGTGATTATACTAAGGACAGCTCAAGTGGAATCAGACTGCAGAGAAATCCCTCCCCCCGCTTCCTGTTCTGAAATCGTTCACCTTGCCTCAAGTCAACCAGCTCATTTCCCTGCCCATCTCTGAACTGTTCTGACTCTGCTCCCGCCGCCCCCGCAGCCGCTCCTCCCTGCAGCAACCGGCTGCTCCAGCACAACGCCTTCCCAGCTCCCAGCACCAGGCACGGGCATTTCACAGCAGGGCCAGGAGGTTTCCTGATTCGCCCCCGTGCTGGGAAAGCAACAAGGCGCTGACGACCCTCGCTGCGGCAGGAAGCAAGAAATCTCCCAGCTCTGCTGCAAATGCCAGGCACAGAGGAAGGGGAACAACAGGGAGTCAGAGGCTCCTCGACACCCTCGCACAGCCTTTGCCCAAAGCCCCTGCCCTCATCCAGGCACAGCAGGATGCAGCAGGAGAGCAGGGAGCGCGCCATGACTCCAGTGGCTCTCCCCTGAGAGGGGACAAGCAGGCGGTCCCCTTCCCTGCTGGCTGGGTTTCCTGGAACAGAAGCACAAGGAGAGCGTGACTGAGCGGGGATGTACCTACTGGGGATGAGTCAGGTGAAAAGGAAATCCCAGCGGATGGAGGGGAGAGAAATGCTGCTCTGAGGACAGGCAGGAACAGCAAGAGGAAGACATTGGTGAACAAAAGAAATGACTGGCAGAAAGAACATGCAGGATGCAAGGGGGAAAAACATGGAGGGACAGAAAAAAATAAGTTATTTTACAGGAGAAAAAAAATAATAATGAGGGAAAACAGGAAAAGAAAAAAGCCCTTTGAGACGGATGCTAAATTTAAAATGCGGGAGAAAAAGACAAAGAGGATAAACAAGGGCAGGTCAAACCACATGGAGCATTGTGCAAATGCTACACCAACATCTGTAAAACGCTGCTATCACAGCTCACATGCAACATCCTGCAGCAACACCCCGCAGCAACAGACCCCAAGTACTTACAAGGGGAAGGCAGGATCACCACGACCTATTTACAGATGGGGAAACTGAGGCACAAGGCAATCCCATAACTTGACAAAAGCCACTAAGCAGGGCAGCAGCAGAGCCAGTGACCTGCCCTCAGCCAGTCTGCAGGCAGCCAGTTAAGAGAGCACTCAAGGTTTTATCAGGCTTCATTACCTACTTTCAAAGGTGTTGCCTCGCGATTAGGCTAAATATAACCCAAGTGTCTCTGGAGCTTCAGCTCTGGCACTTACTAAACAAATGAGAGAATACTTCATGGGAGATACATTATACTTTCTAATAAATCTATCAAACTCCACAAATGCTCCAACTGAATGCACAGCATTCTTGTTTCCATTTAATTTAAGGTTTCATTTCAGCTGCTGCTCTTTCTCAGACAAGGAAGGAAAAAAAGCCAAACCTCTCCCCCAGTCAGCCATTTCTACAATAGGTAACTAGATGAAAGGGCTGGAGGAGCAAGAATATACGATACTATTCCAACTACAGAGTCCAAATAGTAAATAATTATTTAACCTCTAATGGCTAAGAAAGGACCTTTGCTCTTGCATCACTTTCCTATAATGGATCTTGTATTGCTAATGGTTAAGAGGGTGGAGTTCACATCATGAAATTGCCAAGCGTTGAGTGTATAAACTCAACAAGCAGACAAACTTTTCTCTGAAAAAGCCAATGTTGTAGTCTCTCAACTCCTAATCTGTCCCCATGTCTTCCCTCACACTGTTCTACTTTTTCCACACTGCCTTCTTTCTAACTTTCTGAGCTATTATTCAGGTCAAGAAATGAGCTTCCGACTACAAACAACAGGACATACCACATCATTAGCTGAAACGAAACTGTGTGGAATGTGGCTTGCAGTTATCACCCAGGATTCAGACAACACTACAGATTAAGGCACATGTGAGCCACTGATTTATCTTCCTACTGGTATTAAAAGAACTAGTTCCAAATATAAATCTGTGAGTATGATTATTCTAAGCAGAGAAACGTAATGCCTTCTCCCTTACTTTCATACATCTATGGCTCTAGACAGGTCAATGCCCCTAAAATACTCATGTGGAGGATCCAAGCTATCCTACAAGCACAGAAGAAAAATATGTAAATAAATAAAGCAAAACCATGCCATGTCACACAACTCCTCCTATGCGGATAGCTGCACACAACTTGAGATTTTTCAGACGCTATTAAAAAACATTCCCACTATCAAAGAACAACAAAATGCCACCCTTAAGTAAATGCCCTCTTGGAAAAGCAAAGTCCAGACTCCATCAGTTCCATGAGATAGGCAGGCCACCAAGGAGATACCTGACATGGGACAGGTTAGGGATTTGAAAAAATTTAAATGGAAGACATAACTGAATTTCACACTACACATCACACATGCACAAAGAAAACCAGACCAAGAGCAGAGCAGGCAAGAGTCAGCTATTAGAGGTAAGCATGTGAGGCATGTAATGACACGAAAATAGATATAAGAAGGTCCAATGAGCTCCTTGCAGATTTTCACAGGAAAAGCTCCTTGCAGATACTCCCTCTTTCCATTCCCAAAGTGAAGAACAACTTTAAGGACAACCAAGCATACTGGCAGAAACCAAGAAAAACGGAACCTCTGTAAATTAAAATCTCCCTTTCAAACCTGTAGCTTGTAAAAGGAAGCTTTACATGTTAACCCAATTCCCCAAGGACCACAACTAAGCAAAGGACTCAAGCACTAAATTTTAAGTGACATCTGGCTTTACCACCATCCTAACTGACTGCTTAAAAAAAAAATCTCACTTTTGCCCCCACCAGAGTTCCCTGCTTAGCCGAAGGGAGCTCCATGAACACACACATGCACACACACTCTCTCTCTTTGGCTGCTTTGCTAACCAATTCCCTGATGCTGAACAAAGTGAGTTTCTTACTCTGCCCCCTCACTATGATTTTACCCCAGCTCATGCCAGAAATAACCTGCCTACAAGAGACAGCTGGCACAGCACTGAGTCTGAGGATTGGATTCTGGACTTTCTGGAAATTCAAATTATTTTTTAGAAGACATAAATTATCATCACTTCACAGCAAACAATTCAACAGCGTTCACCAAATACCAATACAGCAGATTACTCAGTGACTGCCTTTTCTAATGCCCAATAACACAACTCATCTCTTTATTTATCCTTCCAAAACCCCCACAGCAATCACAGGACCCACTTTCCCCGGGGAAGCAGCAGCGAGCAAGCACATCGTGCATTTTTACCTGTGCCTAGTGCCATTAAGCAGCTGGAGCGGGGCTAATCTGCCTCCAGCATGCGAGCAGGCACTTCCCTGGCACTGGCCAGGCCTCCAGGAGCCGCCGCACCTCCACTGCTGCAGCCGAGGCGCTGCCAGGCTGTGACACCCAGAAGGCTCAATGCAGCAAATGCTCGGGTTACAGCTGAGCTCGCAGCTGCTGCCCGGCTCATCCCGCACGTACCACTGCCTCAGCTGCCTCGCTGGAGCTCACAGCCTGCTTAGCTGGGCGCTGTGCCTCAAGCCTGCTCCCCACACCACAAATGCACATCCTACTATGCCCACGGACCACAGTGACCCTTTTTTAAAAATCTTTCTAGAGACATTTATGCCGTCAACCAGACAGACTTTTAAAGAGTTAATAACGCAATTTAGAAAGCTATTCTGACACTAGAAGATCTACATTCTATACTTCTTCCTCTTTAAAGCACAAAAACTGAAAAGATCATTTAAACCTAATTTTTACGTGCTATTCAGTAAACTTTTCCACATATTGTTCTCTAGCCTTGCTGATTAGTCTGCAATAGCGCAAACACCGGCACCTTTTCACTATGACACTTAATCATTCAAAATAGCTGTAGCTCTCTTCCAACGCCTGTTTGTTGCCATGGTTTGTACTCAAAGGCAGAATTACCCAGTGGAAAAGAGCGGACAATCAGTAAAGCAGATCTGACGTTAAAACCGAGCCCGGGGTTTCCTCATTCGCGGACTACCCTGCCTGCAATCCCTACGGAAGCGCCCGTTTCCAGCCAAGGCGTTATTCCGGGCGAAACTCTCGCAGACCTTCGCCGGGGGGAGCAGAAGGAAGTACCCGTCGGGACGCGGGGGGAAGGCAGCGCCAGCCGGGCCCGCTGCCCACGGGAGCTGCCGCACGGCAGGAGCACCAACGGCGCCCACGCCTGTTCCAACGGCGGGGTCCGTGCCGTTAACGGCCGGCACCGAGCCCTGCCGCTCCCGCACCCCGCCTAAACGGCACAAACTTAACCGGACAGAGCAAACAAAAACCCACAAAACCTCCAGTTTTTTCTGAACTCCCTTTCTCCCGAGGGGCGCGGGCCGCCCTGCGCGCCACCGCGGGTGCGGGAGATGCCCGGTACTCACGCCGTCCCGGGGTCGCCGCGCTCTCGTCTCCGCCGGGCCGCGCACAAAGCC
>VYXD01005450.1:156955-167662 GCA_013397195.1 Hylia prasina
CCCCCCCCCCCCCCCCAAAAAAAAAAACAAACCACCAAAACAAACACGTGTGTTCACACTTTCCAACACAAGTTAATGTCACTAAATAGTTGTTTACAGTTCACATGGAAACTTCAGCTGAATAGTCCACGGGGAAAAAGTTCAGGGGACACTTTGTAATGAGAAAATGGTTTCCAGACAGAAATTTAGCAAAAACACCTGTAATATGCTCCTGGAGCTTCTCTCACATACACAAACATGGCTAGTAAGAAAAAAAAAAAGAAAAAATAATCACAAGGGAGGTTGCGATAGAGACATTTGTTTTCCTCAAACTCTTTAAACATAAACAGCTGTACATTTTTCACTTCATGGAAAAAATACAAGGCGTGACATTTGCCAAGAAAGTCTGAGAATAATGGGAAATCAATGCATGACTACATCTCTGTTCTCATCTTGAATTATTCCAAATGATGTAAGCTTAAAGGTGTACTGGAATGCTATAACATACTAAGCTCTGAAATAAAATACTTAGGTACAGCTAAACATTGAAGTTTAACTGGAAGGCTCTCTACTGACCACAGGCTTTTCTCCAGCAAACTGGTTTTCTTCCATAACAGTTTGTGACACTGCATGCACACAAGCAAGGGCAGGAACCAGACTTCTTGTACATGGCATTTGTACACTACCCAGCCTATGCTCAAACTACAGAACTGCAGGATTTTGCTTGGAAAGGACACTAGCAGAGGCAGTTTATTGTATTGATTTTCCTTTTTAAGTGGTCTTCCATCCTGGCTGGCTCAAGGCAGCTGAGCAGCCTTATATGGCAGCAAGGCTGCGGGGAGGCAGCAGTGCCTTGAGCAGCCTCCATCTATTCCTGACCACCCAGACTGGACAGTTGCTCCTCTGGTTTCTGGCTCCCACGCCACAGCCCCTCATCAGATCCACTCAGGGCTCACCACCAGCAGAACACAGCTCACTAACCTACCTGGTTCCCTCAAAACACACCTCCTGCCCCATCCATGCTATGGTAGGGCTGCACTGCCTCATCGCCAGAGAAAAAATTAAATATCTTGGTGACACCATTCCGACCTGATTTCCTCTCACTTCCTTTTTCTCCAGACCACCTCTCACTGGGTAGGGGGGAATAACACCTCAGTCCCTTTCAGCAGTACTGAGAGAGGTCATGCAGTAGCAAAGGCTAAAATGCAACCTTATTCCAGGTTTGGGGCTGCAGTCTGCACTGCTGTTCCCCCTTTAGAGCAGAACTGTGCCTTATTATCTGTCATCCAACAGCAATAGAGCCACTTGTTAAGTGAGCAGGACAGTCTTTCACAGACTCGGTCCTTCAGAGGCCTCATCACCTCTAAAAAATAAAACTTGACCTCTCAGTAATAGCCGACACAAGAAAATATCTTGGAACTCAGACTCTGCGAAGTAATCAATAAACAAAGTATTTTTTTCCAAACTTAATTCTGCACTTGTATGATCTTCAATTTAACTTCTAAAGCACATCTTAGAAGTACGGAGCATCCCGAAGATATACTACTTCCACCACCAGATCCCCACCTTTCTCATACAGTTACAGGTTTTGTTTTACCATTTCTCTTAAGAGCCCAGACACTTAATAGCTATTTCAGGAAAGGCAAACAAATGAAAAATGCCTATTACAGAGCACAACGCAGTTCATGCTACTCTTGAACTAATGATGCTGTGATAGCTGTGTGGTATGTAGTGCAACTGTCAGAACAGGCAATCCTTAATAATATCCAAGACACACACTGTTAAAATACAAATCACAAGATGGTCTAGAGGACAGGCAAGTTTGCCCGTTTGGACAAAGCTTTATTAATAGACTGCAACTTAGTAACAAAGAATATTAATACCCAGCCCAGCACCACCAATTCATTACCACAGAGGGATTTTGCTAAAAATTCTCAAGTTGCACCAGCTCTGTGTGGAATACTAACTCAGCAACTCTATTTCCAAGAGTTTCACTTAAAGACATGCTCAGGAAAAATCCATTAAGTTAAAAACACCTTTTGGAAGTAAAAAAAAATCCTAGGAAGTTGCTACTGATACAACTGTTAATGTTAAGTAGACTAAGGCAACATAAAGTGACATTTACACCATTACTAAGTACAAAATTTACTACAATATATATATATGTTTGTTCTTAACAAAACACAGATTTGCCATGTAAAGGTACTAACCATTTTTTAAATAACAATTTGAAAAATTAGTGTCTATCCAAGCCTGGATTTGACATTTGCAAAATACTACATTTTAAAAAGGCTTATTTAGTAGTCACATTATTTTAGCACTGTTTTCCACTACTGTTTGCTTCTTCTCACAATTGGGCCTGAACTCTGTCAAACAAGCCATACTATAAGCTTGCAGAACAGAGCTGCCTTTGTTCTTTGGCACTGCCAGTCCCCTATGGAATCAGGCAGCACACTGAACTGCACTCGACAAACAATCCCTGACCTTCAATTACTGCCTTGGCTCACAGCCACAGGATACATGTATTACTGGTAACACAGCGTGCCCTATTTTGCAGATAATCGCTAGAACTACAGATAATCACGAAAATCAACGGAAAAACGCAAACATTCCCTTCCTAAAATCGCAGTTCTAACTTCCCCGGTGCGCCACAGCCCAGCCCGGGCTCAGGCCACGCATGTGAGGAGAGCAATACTGCAGGTTTTGTATTTTTAGTGACTGCTTGAAAAATTCCAGGTGGCGGATGGCTTTGCCGTCCTCCGCTGGAGCTTTTCAGTTTGTTTTTTGTTTGCTTTGAGGCGGAAGGCACGCCGGGTTGTGCTGGCACGGCTGTGCAAGAGCTGCTCTTTTTTTTTTTTTTCCCCTGCTATTTTTCCCCTTTCGGAGCCTGGCAGGTTTTTCAGTGGAGCGGCGCTGGCGGAGCAGGCAGGGGCCGGTGGCATCTGCAGCCCTTGCACTTGCGGGCTGGCCGGCAGCCAGCGCCCGGGCCCTTTGCCACCGCCCTGGTGGGAGCTACGGCACCGGGAATGCCGCACCGGCGCTGGGGAAGCGACAGCACACACGGACCAGGCATTCTGCTGTGACCTCCTTTCGTTTCTTGCGGGCAGCGAACCCCTTGAACTGCAAACCGAGCTCCCGCCAGAGAAACCCACGTGCGCGGCGCTGCGGGCCAGGAAAGAGCCCATGCAAATATTGCAAACGAGTAAATATTTAAACTTTAAAATAAATGAAGGTTAGTTAAATCAGTCTTCAGCATTTAAATTAGCATATTTTTTTTCTACTTATCTTCTTCCTGTCTGTGCTGCTCCACGTTTGCTTAGCAAGCAGAACTGTTTCATAGTGATAGTCCTGCAGATATTTCCTGCAGAAATAATGCAGTGTAAGGGCAGAGCTACGGTCAGCCTCGTGTTAGTGGAAAAATTAACTGTCTCATTATGCACTTCTGCAACCCATCGAGTTCAGACCCTGTACTTAAGTGTAGAAGCCGAAGTCCAAAGGAGAAATTAATGTGTGTGAAACAATCATTACTACTGGAACTGCAACACGTGAAGTGCAGTAACTGGCATTCAGGTGCCAACTCATTTGGCAAATTCTTTATTTAAGTCTCCTTTATTGGTTATTGAGATGGGCAAATCAGACATGCAAAAACTTCACCAGACTATCTTTAGTAATTTTTCAAAATGGAGAAGCTGAGGACAAGAGTTGTCTCAGTACATGAAGGAACACATGCAACTGTACAGTTAATACAGTCCAGATCAGTGCTAATTGATTTTACAGTATATTTCAAATTAATCCAATTTAAAATATGGTTTCTATCTTTTTAGTGTTTTCAATCAACTTTTAAAACCAATTTTGTCCTTTCCCTGGGCAGGCATTATAGGGTTTAATGCTGCATGCATCAACATGACTGTGCAATTTTCCCCATTACTTCATACCCATCTACTTCATCATACCAATACTGTAAACACACTCTGGGAATAAGCCCTGTTAGGGATCTGGTGCTATATCTGTGGCTGAATCACTGTCCTTGCTGCAACAGGAGACCAATAATTGGAGTAAAAGAAAAACCAGATGCATGGCCTTAAAAAAAAATCATCATCATCATTGTAGTCAATAGCATTGTATGAGTTTTCTTATTTGCTGGACAGTGCTCTAACTCCACATTTATGTTCAAATACAAAATATCGAGCAGTCACTCAGGCATTACTTTGTGGATGGCTCATTTAAACCCAACATCACTGTAACAGACTTGTGTTTTCCTAAGCCCCCTTCCCTCATTAATTGAGCAAAAATGCTGGGACCCTTGCCACTCACTCGAATTGAGTAACAGCCATGTCACCTTAGGTGTGACCTGCTCTCTTGCACTTCTGGCTGCAGGTCTTTCTAACAAAGCTTATAAACCACATTTTTCTACCCATCCCCATAGCTCAGAGCACCAGCCTATATTCATTCTGCATTTCATTCCGGCCTTAATAAATGCATACATGTTCAGACCATGCAAAATGCTGTCATGAACACTCCCAGCCCACTCTTTGCACTCCTTCCCCCAGCAGCCCCATCACATCACATCACATCACACTGCACTTTCTGACACAGCATCTTCCAATCCTGGTATCACTCATTTACGGATTTCAGGAACAATTTACTGGCAACACTAGCAAAGCTGATTCACTGATATCTTTCCATTTTCTCCTTAAAACTCTGCCTGCTGTATTGACCTCTGAAACCTTGACAATGGCTTGCACACTGCTTGATGGAAGCCTCATCTTCCCTCATAAGCAATGCCTTCTATTTCCCACCTCCTGTCTCTGTGTGTCATCTGCCCTTGACTCACTCTCAGATTTTAACTCTGTGCAGAAAGGAACCCTTTTCATTCTGTGCTTGTTGTACAACTCATTGGACAGGGGAATTCTGGACTCTTATGTGAGTTTTCAAGTGTCGTGGTAATGTGCCATAAAATTCTTTAACCTTGGGACAGATTCTGTCTTCTACAAAGCAAGCACAACAGCTTCAAGTTCATAAAGCACAACAGCTTCAGGTTCATAATGTTCTTGCCCACACTCTGTCTGCAATATGCATCAAACACTTTTTAACTTGGGTGCCATCCATGTTTTGCAATATTCATGCTTTTTCACCCTTCTTGCTTCCATCAGAGTGATGCCAAACTCCATCCAACTCCTTTCTTGGCTTTACTTCGTTCTTCCAGCCCTATCAGCAACATTCACAATGTTCTTGCATCCTTTTCCCCCATATTGTACTGGATGTAGCATTCATTTACCTGGCCTCCTTCCAGCCTCACCTCCAGAAAACCAGCCTTATTAAGAAAATCAGCTTCAGGCTTCTAAACATCCACTGAGTTTCTGCCCTTCTGACTCAGAGGCACTGTTGTGTCCCTCTCATTCTTCCCACTAACTGAAGTCCATTACAGATCAGGAGTCCACCTTTCACCCTCCTACTATTTCCTGTTCCTCTCAGACTACATTCCCAAGTGCATCTCAGAAGCTCATCTTGCTTCCTGAGTCACCCAGATCTAGATTTCAATATGGTCCCTTTCTGTTCTTATTCCTCAGAACTTAAATACCTGCATTACCTTTTTCCATCTTATCCCCTTTAACATATTTGTTAACTTGGATTTCCAGAGCACTGTGTTTTTTTCCCAATTCTGCTGGTTTTTTCAGTTCCTCTGCTCTGCCACTCCCTGTCCTTTGTCTAGAGCATCGTATTCACCAGCTTAGTCATCTTCCTGTCTTTTAAACGGACTGTATTTTATTTTGCATTTTTCTACTTGCTGTTCACCAAAACAACTCGGGAACATTCTCACCACAGAAAGCTCGGCTTCCCACTGAAGTTGAGGCTTCCCACTGAAGCTGATTGCTCAGGCTGCTGGCAGCCCTTTGGTCCAGGGATGCCTCCTGGAAACAAGCCACTGGCTCCACGGGAGGCCAGTCAGGGTGCGGTTCTGAGGGAGTCTCACTGCAGGCGTCACTTCCTCTCTTAGGGCAGTGGTGAGCATGCATCCATGCTGGTATTTTCCATTCCTATAGCCCCACAGGATTCTTGTAATGTCAAATGCTCCCTATATGCCTGAAGGCACACCCAGGGCATGCAATGTGTTCTTGACACCATGCTATAAAATGGTCACTTGAGTAGTAGGCTGGGACAACTCACTTAAATCTCTGTGGGAAGTGGAACTGGCTCTTGCAACAGAGCTGGATATGTTAAAGAGGAGTTCCTCTTTGGAACTATTTGCTATAACAAAAAGCCTCAAAAACATACAGAAAGTGAAGAAGAAAAATACTGAAAAAATATCAAGAACATAGAGCAGTATTTTAAAAGACCACATATCGCAGAAGCTGAAAGAAGAAAATACCTACTTCATGTTATCATGTGAATAAAGTTGTTGTACATAAATTTGGATTCAGTTTCTGAGAAGCAAAAGACTCCTCAAGGCCACTCCACCAGGTTTACATTTATTCCCTTTTACTGACAGCAGTGCATTTCACTGTCAGACACAGTAAGAGCTGCAGCATAAGCACATTCAATCTGCACCACAGTCTGAACTGGGAAGGACGAGGGTGGTCCAGGGGTGTTGGTGAATAGTTAAAAGGCTGCAACTTCTACTCCTTCCTCCTTTTCTACTTCCACTGTCTCCAGAAAAGCAGGAATCCCATTTGCCATTTTTTCAGGCTTTCTATGGCTGTCTATGGCTTCCAATAACAGGGAAAGGCCTTTCATGGAGGGAGAGGATAACTCATTTTGGACTCAGTGCCTCTTTGCTCTTAGTCCCAGCTTGTTGGGAGTAAGGTCAGACTGGAACATTGGTCTGTGTTTTTGCAATACATATTTTTTATATTCAAAACATTGTACACTTTACCCATAAGGGTATATTAAAAGTAGGATTTTCATATTTCCAAGCACTAAGACTTAAGTACTAAGTAACAGTGGTGCATTGTGTTTTAATTATTTTTTAAAAAAAGCTCCGTCCTACTAAGACAATGTGCTAATATATACTCCTCAAATAAAAACACCAGACTGTTCACCTCACCTGTGTGAGGGAGGGAGAGGAACAATCAAGTGTCAGACTACACAGAAATGCATTTTAACCTTCTTGAACAGTATTTTCTCCTGCTATGATTATTTTATAATCATACTGTAACTCTGTCAGACCTCCTACACAGATACACTTGCTAATAAACTTACAAGCATCCTGAATCTACAGCATTAAAGGCTTGGGAGAACTTCTGAAATAAAAAGAAAAAAAAAAAACTTACAAGCATAAGCCACTAAGAAGGTGAGGTTAAAATTTTACATTTGATAATAAAAAGTCTGATGGAATAGACAGGGTTTTAGTCAATATATCCCAGCATCAGGATAATGCTGAAATAATGTGGAAGCACCATCAGTCTATCTAGTAAACAAATTAGAAAATAACCTAGATATCATAATGGATTCTCCCCCCCTGCCCAATGTTATTTTTAGATTCTCACATCTGCCCTACATGCTTGTCCAGTAGCAACCTTGATGGACAAACACTTTTTATTCCGTTCAGGAAAACACAGGACAGATGGTGTTCAAAGTATTTCTCTCCGAGATAACAAGTTTTCCGCTTTTTATAAATTCACTTATCTTCAAACTGTGACAGCTGTGAGTTTAAAGATAAAATCAAAATGATCCAGATCTTGTTCATCTCCTTTCTCTAGGGTCTCTGAAAGGTCACACAGACATGTTTCACTCAGAAGTTTTCTACTGAATGTGGAATGTTTTTCTAAGCTCAAACTTACTGGTATTTTAGAAAGAAGCAATGTATTATTCTGCATTTTTTCCCAGTTATGTCTCAGGTCTGTATTGTGAATTTGGGATCTTCTGGATGAATTTGACCAGTATATCAGACAGTATTTATCTCCAAGATCTATTTATAGCAGTGATTACATTCCCTCATTCCTCCCATACATGGCACTATTACTAAGCTACATTTTCTATGTCCATGGAGTCTCTCATGTTAGATTGTATTCTACTCCCTGGTTATCCTCATCTTCCTCCCCTGCATTCTGTTTGGCTTCAACTCATCTTTCTCCAGCATGGATGAGCACAATTATGTCTGTTAGTGTAAAAGGGCTCTCAGGGGCAGCTCCAGGGGACACAAGGATGCCTCTGTTCTCACACGTCCCAGAGTCACACCTGCAATCAGTGCGACATCGCACAGCCGCTTCACAGTCCTCCTCTGGCTGCCCAGAAGGCTCCAACCTTCTCCTTGCCAGTGCTTCTGCTGGATAAGCTCTTGTCTACATCTGCCATCTGCTCCTAAATCCACCACTTTCTGGTTTATGCAGTTTTGTTCCATTTTTATTATTCTGTTTCTCAAGGCTATTCAATTTTAGTTGCATAAAAACCCCTCATCCTCTGTGTTAAGGGCTTCTCCTATTCTGCACCATCTAGTGCTTTAATAAAATTTAATCAATTAGTCCAAACATTTTAGTAAAAACACGAAGCAAGTAATTCCCAAAATGTGCTAACGGCTATTGGCAGACAAAACTATTTCACCACAACACTCCACATAGCCAACATCTTATAAACTCATTCCTACCTAATTTACTGTTCTACTCTACTGATCCCAGTCTTCCTCTGATTGGGCATTGATTGACATACTGGGGAATGCATTACAAAAATCAAGATGAATGATACCAATTACATTTTCTTGCCTCACAACAAAGCCAACCAAAGTTTTTATTCAGGTGGGTCCGTGATACAGCATTTCAGGGTGCTGATGGTAAGAGCAGCCCAGGATTAAGGGCAGAGGGAAGAAACACACAGCAGCTATAATCAGTCTATTTGTGAAGACTTTAAAGAATACAAGACCATGAGTAAAAGGCAGCATTATATCAAAAATGTCAAAGCACATTTCCTTGCCAAATAGAAGAGCAGGCTTGAGAAGCAGATCACTTTGCCTCCTATGATACTCATATGTGCAAGCTAAACACATTAGACCCTAATGAAACTAACGTAGATGCATATCAAGAAAAAAGGAAGAACAAAACAATTCAAAACAAAACCAACATCCAAACATTCAGAAATCACCCCTGTCGGTCAAAACATGCAAAATATGTATGAAGAATGCAGTTCCCAAAGTCACCTACACTGGGTCTAGTCTTACTCACTATATTTAGTAGTGACCCAGATCATGGAACCGAGACTACATTTATTAAATTGACAACCAAGCAGCTTGATGGGACTGCAAATTATATTGGTGGACAAAAAGGAAAACTGGACAAGTGGTCTGAGAAAAAAAACTACATGCAAAACACTGCACGTAGGCAGGCAGAAGTCACCAGCAAAAGCACTGAGTGGCTAAGGAAGAACTCCTTGAAAAAAAGAGAGGTTAGGTTGAATTTATGGACTGAGTTAACAGTATCGTGCTGTAAAAATATAAACACAATACTGGGATATATGAATGTTTGTACAACCTGTGTTCAGCATTCATAAAGCCTCAGTTGTAGTACTATAAAGTGAGCAGAGTTCTGGATATTGCTCTTCAAGATAGGTGTGTACAATAAAATGAACATAGTTTTGGAAAATGCCATGGATGAATACAGACTGAAGAGACTGGGAGGGGAAAACAGCTGGGTGTGCCTCCAGTTATGAAAACAGGATGCTGCAAGGAATAATTTCTTAATCTCTACAGCAGACACAACAAGTTTGAACTGCCTTAATTTAGATTAGATGATCTCAAGGTCTTTTTCAGTCATACGATTCTAGAGTATCTGCCAACTCACTTACCTCTCCCAAATAAAAGAGCATTTAGAAACACATAGCCAAATCAGTAATATATTTAAGTCTGCTCTTATTATGCCTTGTACCTCTCTGCCCAACATCACCTACCTCATGGCTTCTCTCAACAGCAACAAGCCATTGTTCCTGGGAGGGCTGCAGTGCAAGAAGACTCTCAAGACCTCTCTCCCTGGCAGCAGTATTCCAGGGCTCCTGAGAGCTGGGAGCTTTCCCTGGCTGCACTGATCCCAGCCTCCACATTCCCACTGGCGGAGCAGAACAGGAACATTTACCTGCAGACCTTAGGAAAGGTCCTGGCAGATCAGGCCTGACCTGAGTGCCTTAGAATGCGTTTCCTTGTGTTGAAGATTAATTCTCCCCAAAGACAAGTATAGGGTCAATAAAATTCACTCTCTGAAGTAGATATATGGTAGTTTATTTTTTTTAATTTCCCAAATCCTTGACTGCTCCTCAGCCAGACACCGCAATGCCTTCCAAAGTTTTACATATTGTGAGGATAGGCTGACAGGCTTTAATTGCTTGCCTGATTCTTCCTGTCTCCCTCTTCATGTTGGCACTGCTTTCTCCAATGATTGGTATCACCCTGAAGGAAAAATTAGCTAAAATAGTTACAATCAACACTCATTTTTTCCTAATTGTGAGATGAAAATTCCTCTTTTTCCTGAGTCTCTGAGTACTTTACAATCCTTAAGTTCCCTCTGGTTGTAGCAATTTCCATTCTCTTATTCTCATATATCTAATATTTTCTTCTATAATATCATTATAATATTATAATGATATTATAGAAGAAATTATTATATTATTATGTAATATTTTCTTCTATAATTTATCATTATCCTTACTGAAAATTAAGCCAAAATATATCATGTTTTATTTCTGTATTATGGCTATTCTCTATCCTTCTCACCATACAAAACTTTATTTTTATTTGCTTTCACATCA